>JAKWJA010002251.1:0-10868 GCA_027704765.1 Solanum habrochaites | reverse complement strand
ACGATTGTGAGAAAAATGGCAGACAAGAAGTAATGGGTTCTCTAAGTGAGGAAAAGGACGCGAGGTGGATGTGTTGTGTCGACAGAGTCGCATAGAAAGCTTGAAAAAAAAAATATAGTTTATCGTGTGCCCCCCTGCCCCCCCCCCTTTTTTGCCTTTTAGCTTTTTTTTTAGCCTTCCCTTTTTTTTTTTTTTGCTGCCCGTTGCCCCCCTGGGAGGTAAGGGATTTGGGCTCAATTTTAGAAGAATTGGTATATGGGGCCTGCCTGGGAATGAAACAAAAGAGGTTGGAATTGGGCCTAAGTGGTTGCAAGAGCAAAACGAGGTGGTCTGCTTGATGCTATAAGAGAAAAATGGGCTTGGGATTGGAATTGATAGCTAAAATATTGAGGAAAGAGAGGAAAGAGGGGCCCACTAGGCGTCTTAAGACTTAAGTAATTTAGCTGAATTGCCACTTGGTGGACTCCGCTGGAAATAAATAAATAAGATGGATTAAAATTTTAATAATAAGCTTCTTAATTTCAATCGATATGAAATAATTGACTTAATTATAATCTAATTAATTCAAAATACAAAACTATTATATAACTAAACTAATTAGCAATGCAATAAAACAAAATAAAATCTTTTGTTTTAAGATGATTTTAAAACGTTCATGAAATACAGTAATCATATATATAATTATGTAAAACATATACATTATTTAAAAATTATAAATGTGATGAGATTAAGTTAAAATAACCTTAAAACATTTTGAAATTTATAAAATTCTAATTATTTCGATTCGTTTAAATTAAGAAGCTTGTTAATTAATTCCTATCGGGGAAGGTCAAAATTGAGTGTCAACAACTGTCCCTCATTTTACTTGAATTGAAGCAAGAACTTTGAGGAAAATGAAATTAAACAATCCAATTTTGACTGACCCCATATTCATCTTAGGAACGAGATTTAGTACGGACTTAAGAATTATGGATGAACCCCGGAAATGGATTTCCTACATATCCCAAGTTATATGAGAATTCAGGCCACTTTTAGTTCGATACGCTTGATGTAATGCACGATTCTGAAGGAATTCAAAAGTCATCTTGATACCGAATTATGAAGGGATCAAAATGCTCAGAGATAAAATTTAAGAGCGAGTGTTAGAATACAGCCGAGCTTTCAAAATTGAGCCCGCCTACATATCCTCAAACCTTAGGAATCAGGTTTTTTGTAGTTCGACTCGATCTGTTGAAAAGGAAATCTATTATGCTAGATAACCTTTCGTTCTGGACAAATGACAAATTAAGTCGGGCATGAAAAATAAAAAGGCTTGCAATCTCTTAGTGATTAATGTGGAGATCTTCATGTCCATATGTAAGAATTTGCATTGACATAATTTCCAAGCTCTTGGTGCATTGTCACTTGGATTGAAAACTTGCTTTCGGCAGATACCAAAATTTCCGGATGCAAAACCAAAATCGAGGAAATTAAAGAAAACCCACATGACTTTTGGAAGGGATGTGGTTTGATTTTGGCGGAAATCATTCCTCTGCTCGCGTCATAAGAGTTTGATACTCCTCTTCGGACAATGCCCAGTTTGCTGCTAAGAATAGTTCCACGTTGTGCTGTATACTTTTTGATGTCGTCCGCACCTGTGGTATGTTTTTGAATGATTCATCCTTCCGGACGCTCTCAACAAAGACTGAAATAAAACTCGTTAGTATAAAAATAAAATTCAAATGGGAGGATAGCAAAAAAAAAAAATGTTCTTTTACCGGTCGACACTTAATTGCTCTCCTTCAGCATTGACGTCAATCGATCGGTTTGGCGACAAAGCAAAAGAAAGCTTATTTCTTATATGTGCAATGAAATTTTTAATGTACTCCATCATTTGATGTCAAAATTAATAAAAGCTGATGTAGTGTTGATACTTCTCTTGGTATCGTCTTTGATGATTTTCTTGGTGTTATTCTCGCCAAATAAAAATGTAGTTGATGTTGATGGGCAAATATTCCTCTTGGGATGCACGATTTACTTCTCTTGCAGTGCATGTTTTCTCTTCCTCAATGCATGAATTTTTTCTTGCAATGCATGAATTCTTCTCCACAATGCCAAATTTTTTTGCAATGCATGAATATTAACTCGCGATGCATGATTTTTTGCGATGCATGATTTTCCGTGAGACATGAATGTCTTCTCGCGATGCATGATTTTCTGTGAGGCATGACTTTCTGTGGGGCATGGATATCTTCCCACGATGCCTATTTTTTTGCGGGGCATGAACATCATACCGCGATACATGAATAACTTCTCGATGAATGAATATCGACTCGCGATGCATGATTTTCCTTGATGCATGAATATTAACCCGTGATGCATGATTTCCCGTGATGCATGGATATTAACTTACGATGCATGAATTTCCTAAATGCATGGATATTAACTTGCAATGCATGATTTTTCGTGAGGACATGACTTTCTATGGGGCATGGATATCTACCCACAATGCCTGACTTTCATCGGGGCATGAACATCTTCCCGCGATGCATGAATATCGACTCGCAATGCATCAATATCTTCTCGTGATGCATGATTTTCCGTGAAGGATTGAGGGGAATATTATGGTGCATGAATATCTTCCCACGAATGGTCTGAATAGCTTCTTCCCACGATCCTGATTTCCACGGGTCCATAAATATCTTCACTCGATATGCCTGCTTTTCCTTTCTACGGACATGAATATCTTCCCTCAATGCATGGAATATCTCTTGGTTATGCAATTATTTTTTTTTGCTAGGCATGAATATCTTCCTTCTTCTCCCGCGTGCATGAATATCTGTTGGTACCAAAAATGAAGATAGTTTTTCATCGAGCCACATATGATCTTCTTGGTGCCTTCGGTAATCACATAGTCCTAATTGTAATTACAAGGTAATACCTGACCCTCCAGTTAGGTATCATCTTGATCAACAACACAAATAAAATGAGACCCTCCGGGTAGTAATAATATCATGTCTGGTAATATGATGCAGATGACAATCCTTGACAAAAAGCTGTAGAACGCTTTTTCGAGATTTTTTCATTTGATTTTTTCTTGTGAACCAACTTATCTGTCCATTAAAACTTTTGTTGTGGAACTTCATGAACACTAATATTAACACTTTCATATCTTGATATAAAAATATAAAATCTTTCCATAAACATGCATCCAAAAAAAATCGTTTAGTTTTTAAAATAAACTGATTATGTGTCAATTTCAATTATGGTCTGCTCCTCTCGCCTACTCTTCCGGTTGATTTTCCTGATCCTCGCTATTAATAGATAAGACAAAATAGTTTATGCCAAAATAATGAATCCAAAGAAAATGTTGAGAAAACTAAATTTCAAAATAGTATTGAAAAGAGGTTACTGTTAGTATCATTTCATGTCATGGCTTAGCAAACTTCTTTAGCTACTATAGCTTAGAGTCTATTTTTTTATTCGCTGAGGAGTAATTCAGGAATCACGCTAGACTCCCAATAACCATCTGAAATTTGGAGGCCCTCTTTCTCAAATTGTTCTTCCCAGATCGCCTGTAATCGATTAATTCTCCCTCTAACTGTTGGTGAGTGAATCACAGAATTTTTTAGATCCACTCAAATTTTTTGTCCAATTTCAAGCTTCAAAGTGACTTCAGTCTCGACTTGTTGAGGAAAAATCTTCTTCTGAAGATTTTTTGAGTCCCTCTAAAAAATTCTGTCCCAGTTTCTATTGTAAAGAGAATAGAAATCTCACGGCCGATATACCGAACCCTCGTGGCGCCTACTTATCGTCGTTGAGTCTCGGAATCATGCCAAAATGTATTCCCTCACCCCAAAGTTTGGCATATAAAAAATTTTAGCAAATAAAATTGGCCTAGGCCTACATTGGCCCCTACGTATGTAATTCTTGATAATTCAGGTCGAACGTAGGTTTTCAAATTACAAAGAAAATAGTAAAGGGAATGAAATGATGTGACCGATTCCAGACATAAGCCCCCTAACGTATCTCGTTCTCGAGAATTCGATCACGTATTCATTACAAAAGGAAATTTTTTTATAAGCAAACCAAGAAATAAGAACAATACAAGGAAACAACAGAAATACAACTAAAGTTTCACACGTAATATCTTTCTGACAACACGTCCCGAGTTTATGGGTTTTCGCGTCCATGCGGTGCCACATTCTCTCCGACAGGACCAAGGCACCTCATATAATAATTTTGTTGAACCTGTATGCCCTTGTCACGTTCAGTATAAATTTATCCTTGTACTCATTTTTGACGGGGAACAATCGCTTCAGGACCAACTGACCATTTCAAAATTTTGTGCTCATTACTCCTTCTTCCTCTTTGTGGAAGCCACGAATATTCATTATCTATTTGATTATAGGTTGTTGCCATGACAAGGACAACTGTTCTCAAAACTTCTTCCTCATAACATCAGGTTATATTCTCAACGCGCTTTTTGCTTACGCTTCCATCAAACATTACTCAACTCAAGCTTCATGGATATCCCTCACAGAGGGTAATCTCACTTCGACAGTATACTGCTTCGTTCAATATACTAGGCAAGTATGTAGTGGCCCAATCGACGGTTCTAACAAGTCGTATGATCACACAACAGCATAATGGAAACTCTATCTCATGCATCCTTTTTGTGATTGTCACTCATTTTTTCTCAAAATCTTCTTTAAATATCTATTGAGTAGCGACCTCTACTACAAACACCCTCCCGTTTCATTTGGGGAGGATAAACAGTTTGACTTTCTATGAGTAATATTACACTACTCACTGGTCTATCTCTCTCAATTCCTGTTGAGATTACGTCCATTATTCAGTAAATGATGTCTTTCTGGGCACTCTATAACCTGGGCATATCAATTGTCGCGAACAAAATCAACTACAAATTTCTTGGTGACTGACTTGTAAAGGGATGCTTCTTCCTACCCCCTCTTGGTGAAATAATGAATGGCAAACCACGGATAAATTCTTTGTCCATTAATAGCGGCTGTCTCTATTGGACCGAGACAATCCTTCCCCAAGTACAAAAATCATCCCAAGGTAACTCATAGCCATGCATCTCACATGAGAGGCACTGCCCATTAAATCACCATGCCTTGGCATTTATGAACTTTCTTTCTTTCTGCAACAAACTTTGCAATAATCCATGCTCCCTAGTCCTGGGGCAGAAATAACCGACTCGAAGGTCTTCTTCCTCGCCAAAATTTGAGTCCATTCATGTGTGTAAGCCACGAACTTTGGTGACGTGTATTTGGTTCAAATAATCTTCGACAAGCATCTACAATCTTAGATGACCAGAATCTGTAAGTCCTTCTGTAAATGATTTCTTTTCTTCTTCTTTCTCTTGCTTAGAAAAAAGTTGGAGGGCCCATATCGAATGTATCGACTTTTTCTGGTTGGATGTGGTATCTTCAGATAATCTCCCGTTCTAGTAACTTCTTTATTTTAAAAAATACCATGGTACCTCCGGTTCTTCTGCTTCCAACCATGTGGAACAATGGACTGGATGTTCTTTTCATTCAACTCTCTATAACAGAGGATCGATATAATGTCACTATCTGGAGTTTCAATTTAACTGAGGCGATGGTGGCAAGATCCTAAGCTAACTCCGTTATACTTTTTGTGGGGGTTTGTCTGATTGATTTTACAGAATCTCTACACACTTCTGTCATTTGCACATATGGCAGATTTTCTCAGGTCTTCTTCGACAGCCGCCCATTCTCACTTGAACCTTAATGAGTTAATCAATATGAATCCTCCAATAAAAACCAATAGCTCGTGGCATCATGGTCCAAATGGCCATTTTTCAAAAAAAATGACGATACACAGAAGCTTTCATATTCAATCCCATGGTGTGTCGTACAATTAAATGGAGCTTAGATTTCCATTGAATAGTGCCTGATCGATTCTGATACTTAAGACCGCTCCGATACCTTTATCCTTTTGATTTCCACTTTCCATCAAAGATAGCTTCTCCATCCAGAATCTTTCAGAAAATTTTTGTTTTCCCGAACCCACAAAACTATAACTTCTTTATCGTGAAAATTATGTCTTGAGCGGTTCAACAATAAACCACTCCTTAAATCAACGGATTTTCCTTCAAGATGATTATCCAGAGGCCTGTGCTTTTATTAATTGTCTTCTATTCACATACCACAATACACAATATCAGATTCACTCAAAAGCCATCTCCATTTTGGCCAAACTTTTACTTTAATTTCCTGATCGACAAATCAGTGTCGTTTTTTCTCTTTTTCCTTCTTTTTCTTTTTTGTTTGTTGTTGTTATCTACTATTTTGTATTTTTTATTGTTTTTTCTTTGATTCAAAGGGATTCCTTTAGAATATTCGGTTTTTTTTTTTTTTTTTTTTTTGTCTTTTTTTTGCGCGTGGGGATTATGACATCGACATATTAGAGTGTGAATATTAGGCATAATATAAATGGTCAGATTTTTTGATATATACATTATGTTATATATTTGTTTAATTATACGTCGAAAATTTCTGCGTATGGTAGTGGAAGCTAAGGTGAGTTGCTAGAATCGGTTATTTTTTTCCTGTACGGTGGTCCTTTAGAAGAATTAGTGATGCTATGAAAATGATGTTAAACAGACTTGAAGTAGTAAGCGAGGATGAGCAGCTTTCTAAAAATGTACTCAATGGGTCCATCCTGGAAATCAGTTTGTTGTGGTATAAGAAGACAATCATGTCCTAATCTTAAACTTTTGAGTGATCCATTTCCAAAGCACAACACGTCGTTTTCCAAAATAGTATAATTAGACTCTTATGAGGGAACTGTCTCTTCTAACTTTTCTTGCTTATATATAGTAAATACGCGCTCTGTTCCTTTGTCTCTTTCCCTTCTCTCCCCCCCCTTTTTCAAATTTCACTCATGCTACTTAACATCAAGCACCCTCACAACAAATGGTTTCTGAGTATGGGAAACAAATAGACCTTCCCTCTCTCCGCAGTGAAACCAATAACCATGTATTGGAAAATAGTTCTCTTGATAGCATCAAAAGTAGTCTGACAAGGGGAGCTCTTCAGTCCCTTTGGGGTCCAACACATCTGTCTTTCTCTTCCAACAGAGACTAAAGTTTGAAGATAAGGAATTCCACAAACCACAAAACCACCATTGATTTTTGCTCTTACTTAATCGAAATCGAACTGATTTTAATGAAACCTCCTCCCTAAGAAACTCCTACTTCTTACTCTTACTTTCTTTCCTACTTACTCTTCCTACTACTTTTACTTCTTCCTTCCTTAATCTTCGGAGGAGTTCAACGCTTGATGCCTTAATCTTTGAATGGGGTGACTCATGCCTCTCTTGCTGACTATAAATACAACAACTTGCCGGTTGGCACGGCCCAAAAGCACATTTAGCGGGATTAAATTCAAGTTATAACAGTCAGATCTTAAGAACTTTAAATGCTTTTCAAGTGAATCCAACTCTTGGCAGGACTTGACTATGACGTCTCATACATACAACCCACGTTAAACTCACCCGAACCCTCGATCCTCCTTATATCAGTCGTGAAATGGAATTGTCATTGCCCTCATCATACGTATAAACCATATTTTGAGACGAAATGACACATCCTATACTGATAATAACAAACGCCCCAAGGCGTAATACCTAACTATCTTTTTTGCAGGGAACTTTCTTCATCAATCAAAATCTGCTGATTACCCTGCGTAACAATCCATAAATACTACAATTTATGTTTATCACCATAATCGATTAGAATGTAATGTTTGGCAATCGAATTATCCTTTGGGGATGGCTTTGTTTGCAGATTTTTTGTAGTTGACCAGCACAAATTCTGAATAATCCCATCTTCTTGGCAACCGAACAACATTGGCCAACCAATTGGGTCTTGTGCACTTTATTCACCAATATAGAATGATTTGTTTGGTGATCTCTTTGTTAATCTCACAAAGCTTAATTTTGAATTTGTGGCTTGACTTCGAGCTTTTTCGGTTTCAACAAAATCACTGGACCTGAAACCCCAGATTGATCGGGAATTTTAGACACCATATTTGTTACTCCAAACCCTAAAGCATGTAGCTAACCTCCTTGCTAACACATCAATGTGTTCGCAAAACCAATGATCCAGATCGTTTAATTTTGAGCCTTTATTATTTATATTCAATTGGATCTAAGTTTTCACCTCTTGGCTACCTCTGGCTCGTCCCAGATTTACAGTTTCAGTTTCTTTTTTTTCAAATTTGGCTTTGCCGATTTTAAACTAAAACCAAAATTGTTTTTTAGGACGCATATTCTGGTAATCTTTCGTCTTCAAAGTTTTCTCTACTTTTCTCTCTTTTTTTCTTTTTCTTTACTATTTCTCTTTTCGTCTTTCTTTCGTCTCCTTCCAACCATCTTACTTACTCACTACCTCATTCTTTCATGTAAAGGACTTGACATTACCGGACATTGTTAGGTGTTTAAAAATTAATGCAACTGAAAAACGTAAAAAAGCACGAATTTCAAAGGCAAGCAATTAGATAATATTAAATGAGGTAAGTGTTTTTAATAAGAGGAGATGCTTCATTTCAAAATGGAAACAATGCAAACATTTGCCATGGTAAAGTGCCATGTCGCCTTTTTAAAATTAAAATTAAACATCAAGGTGGAAATTTAAATTTCAAGGTCCTTAAACAATACCGATGTGGGGTTCACCAGCCTTTAAACGGACACCACCCGACCAATTTTCAAAATATGCATAACAATTTCTTTCTAACGCAAGATATTCGGGGAATAAAGATTGACATGGAAATCCAATTCTACAGCTGTTCTACAGGATCATCACAGATACTAGCTAGCTGCACCTCGTCCTCTGTAACAGCATCGATCTCTTAAAAAAGCCCACAAATTCCTTCCCGAGGCCATCACGATAAGCGTGCTCCCAAATGATATGATTGATTACAAATGTAGGATCGACTTGGCCAATGCTTGAAACACCTATTCCTCTTCAATCTTCATCTCATTATTGTGGGGACCCGTATCCCAAACCATATTTTTCCTCCTTGCTGGGACCTTGAAATAGGCTTAATAATTCCTTGGGATTCCTTCCCGATTCTTACACCTGTTCAACCAATTCCTAACACACAGGCATTCACATTTTAATAATCTTGTACATGGCAGGCATAGGATGCTGTGGGGCTAAAATCCTCACCGGTGGCATTTACAGCTTTCCACTTTGTAGAAATCGTTACCCAACCCAAAAAACCACTAACCCACCCTCCAAAAGTTCATCAATAATGGTCTTCTGTCTTCCGAAGTGACATCCCTTCGCCGTGAATAACCATTCTCTTCGTCTTCGTCCTCCAGATTAGCTTATATCTGAGTGTAAGAGTAGAAAGCACAACCTAACCTCCATGTCAATAGGATGAAAGACCCTCCCCAAAGAAGTTTCAGTTGGTGTCACTGTCCCAGACTTAAAACTTGTCCTTAACTCTGCCGAGCCTATTGGATGACCAGATTCAAGCCGCTCCCAATTGTCTCTCCTCTGTACTCCTCACAAAACCCGCATGCTTCTTTACGTTGAATTAGTTTTGTACCGCCTTCCCTAAGTCAAGACCTTGAACTCTGCCTTAGAGTTCGACAATTGGACAAATGTTGAAGACCAGACCCATCCTCGCCACCAGTACACGATTTTATATACCCTTTCACAACATTTACATGTGGACAAAATCAAGTGCCTTGTTTATTGCGACCCGTGTCCCTTCAACGGGAAATCTTTCATCATAAAAGCAATACGATGCCTCTAATAACTTGATTCAATCAATACCGCTTCCTTACATATAATCGCCCGGCCCTTGGTGCCCCACATGCACATATATTTGTCTACGACCCTTCATCAGAGGCCTGCCTATACGTTTGGAAGCTCATCCAATCATAGGCCCCAGATGGAATTTGGTCACGACCTCAAAACGGGTTGCGAGTGGCACCCACACCTTTCCCACTAAACTATGAAGAGCGAACCAACCAAGTCTAAACACCAACATTCACAACCATAATAAACATAATATACTCGTAAACTTAAAAATCATTAATAAAAGCACATTAATACCTTCTACTAAAAACTCAATACTTATTATGAGTCCCCCAAAAATCTGGAAGTGCATCACCACAAGTAATAACATCTATCCTCCCCCATCCTCAATACTACAGCTAAGAATATCTAGGAGCTAAAATAAATAACAGCTTAGTCCCATGCCGGAAAATTTTCAAGGCAATCAAGACTGAAGAAAAATAAGAACAGTCCAAAGCTAGAATCAAATTAAGCTCACCCTGAATCCGACGTGATGAAAGACTGGCTAGAGTTGCGGTGAGTTGAGAAGACGATGCACGCTTGCTGCAGCTCCACAAATAAACAAAGAAAAACAATTAATTACAAGTAGTGGTCAGTACAAAACACTAGTTACTGAGTAGGTATCTCGCCAAGTCAGAAAGAAACATATATACCAGTTAATACTTATGATAAATCAACTTTACAATACTCAACATTTTCGCACACAAGTACTCTAAATCATTAATAAATGACGCCAAAGTACAACAACCCATGAGGATTCAACACAACTCATGAACCTCCATTTGGGAAAATCTGGTTCATTAATTTGAGAATATTATCAATTTCAAGATTCATTCTCTTTCTAAAATCCTGGTGTCCGGAACGTGACACTAACAAAAACTCACTACTCCGATCCTCATCATACTATCCCTAGTGTCAGAACGTGACACTCACTTGTTACTATACTTCTCTCCGATCCTCATCATACTATCCTGGTGTCGTGAACGTGACACTCTCCAGGGGGGGGGGGGAGGGGGGGTGCATCTTATAG
>JAKWJA010002250.1:0-66173 GCA_027704765.1 Solanum habrochaites | reverse complement strand
TCGGCCGTTCCTATTCCATAAGGATCAAGTTCTCACCCAAAATAACCTGAGTCCCAACGGCTCAAAGTAGTTTCCATACTCATCGGGTATCTTCCTTCAACAGGGACAAATGAAATACGGATGCACTACGGAACAGCTCCCCCTGGGCCAAAGAGAGCATAATTCATAAGCCAATCCCGCTATTAGCGCACCGTTAGATCCCACCTCAAATGGATCACACAATATACCCCGAACAATGTGGCATAGCTTTACCTCTTTGCCAAACCGCAATCAACCATTTACATTAAGGAGTTGTGGATGAAACCTTCAAACAAGACTTGATGAATCACTTCAATCGAACCTCCAAGTCCTCTAACTTCGGTCTGCATACTCTGTTGTTACTTACTTTGCGCAGTAGAAAGCATTTGTACTTGATATAGCCATTATAACCTTTTCTAACGAAGACCCCTCAACCGGAGGATCGGTACCCGCAAGGTCCTAACCCTCGATGCCAATTACCAACCAACCAATGGGAGATCTACCACCTCCTCCAATACAATGCTTCAAAATTTCGGAGGCCATATCCACATACCTGGACACGTGAATTTAGTAGTAGCTATTAAGCTAGTTAGTGTACGAAACACTCCCTTGCCAAAGCGGTATCAAGCGCTTAGAACAAAATGAGCCATCCAAACTCCTATCACTGCATAGCGCGAAGCATATCCTTCCCAAACTTGAATCGTTCGCACTAAGACTGTCCACGGTACCCAGCCGAGGGATGGACGAGGGCCAGTAACAGAAAGGCGAGCAGTGAGGCCTCGGGGTTGCGGTCAGGTTATCTAACGCCGTAACCCCAACCTAGCTATCCCAATTCTAGCATTTGCCTGCATTGGTTTTCCAAACATAGCCAAAAGTTGTAAAATGTTTATGGTACCTCCTAACGTCCTTGATATGTATAGGATTTAGTGAAGAACCCCAGTGCAATCTAGAACAGGATACTGAGATGTGATTTTGCGCTACACATTCTCTGCATTTGTAAAGGTCACCGTAAACGATATGAGATGAATTCATTGTTGAGCCACAGACTTAGTTTAATACTAGTCCGACAATCAGCCAAATGAGTCGAACTTGCCCAATGTCTTTGGAAGACCAACTCACAAATAGTCACATTGCTCAATTCTCTCCCACTTACAACTACGAGAAGGCGCCACATTCTTTGAAGTCGTCCTACGCCGGGCCTTAATTCTGCAACCGTGTTTCCTATTTCACTTGTGACAGTTTAGGACTAATTGGCAATAAAATCCACAAAGATCCGAGGTATTTACTCCACCAAAAAGTGTTGCTTATCTAGGTCACACGCGTACATCTTGCGTGGCCCACCCGGATGTATCGAATATCTTGAGAACTATGCAGCCGTTGGCAGAATAGAATGATTGATCAAATGCATCGACGCACGGGGGTTACACCATACCCTTACCTGTATATCCCGTCAAACACACCTTACTCGTCCGATTGTTGCTTCTTTAGCCTCTCCTCGAACACTTTTATCATCAGATTCGCCTTAGTCTTCTCATCATCAAAACTGTTTTCCCTGAATCTATGCAAGAAAAGAAAGATCTCATGACTCCAAACTAGCCAACAATCCTCCCCTTCTAATTTATTTACCAACCTCATCAAGTCGTTAGCCAGAGTATCTAAAACCTACTCTAGCCAAGGGGCACGTCTAGATGGATTGCACAAATGCATGCTTGGCTTCTCATGCTTACCACCCTTTCTACTCAAAGGCCATCTGACACCACGATTCGCCTTCCCGGATGATGATACAACTAATAGTAGATGTAAGCTTCCAGTCCTTCAATGTTAAGTGTTCAATCTAATTCATGCCTACTGATCTCAGAATTCAAATCTCTCTTGGGAAGTGTAAGACATAATTTGTAGACTAACGATGTCCGTATAGACCTCAACTTAAACCCCATATAAATCGTGCCTAAATCCATTGCTTCAATTTGCTAAACATAACGCGGCCATCCAAGTCATGAGTTGGCAGATGTAGACTGTTCACCTTGCATTTAATTGTCTGGGCCCATAAGCAAATCCGTTCTATCTCTATGCCCCTATTAGCACTAGCACCCAAACCGAAATAGGATGCATACCACAATAATAAACCAATGAGTTACTTACCCTCTAAGTAATGCGTGATGGATAGGGGTAACCTTTTTTGGGTAAGTCAACCAAAATACGTCCTCAAGCTCATATTTGTCTGATAAGACTTTCCTCCACACTCATCACCGGACCATACAAATGACATTTTGCAATTAGTCAGTTCGGCATGTTTTGGGACTAGCAAAGAAACATATAGAATGAGAATATACTTGACCAAATCGCGAGTAAGTTTATATGCTAGGCCTCAGTAACCAACAAAGCTCTTATCTGTGACACATTAGTTAGTATGGTCTTCACCCCAATTCTTCACTACTTCGCTCTTAGAAGGATCCACCATTACTCAACATCCTTAGAAACCACGTGGCCCACAGAAGCGCACACTGATCTAGCCACAAATCGCACTTAGAGAATCTTGCATAAAGCTTTTTTTCTCTCACGTTTCCATTACATTCTCAAATGCTCCTCATGTTCCTTTTACATACTTCAGCGAAGGGTTATACCAGTATATCACTATAAATAAGCATCACAAGAGGTCACAAATACGGCCATTCCCTTTAAAATATACCCGGTTCATCATAGCTCTATGAACGCCAGGCAGGGGTGTGCGTAAGACGAATAGGCAATCACCACAAATTGTTAATGTCCGGTACCTTGTCTCGAATAAAGCCGAGTACTTTGAGCACATCCGTTGCCGTTATTTTCAACCTGATGATAACCGGATCTCAAGTCAATCCATAAGAGAAACACAAGAACTTGTAAGATTTGAAATAAGTCATCAATGCGAGACGAGAGGATACTTGTGTTCTCTAATAGTATACATTGTTCAACCCCTATACGGTCGGTATTATAGTATAGGCACATCCGAAAACTCACCATCCTTACTATATTCACAAACAAAACCGGAAAGGAGAACCACAAAGGAGATGACAATTGGTTAATGTTAGCCCTATTGCATCAACACACTCTTAGAAGATTGAGCCTTTAAACTACTCTTGAACATAAGCGGGAGCCATTCTATACAGGGGGTTACATATCCAGAAATGGGGAGGAATTGCTGCCGGTATCAAGATCAGATACAGAAGTCAATCTCCATAATACGGGTGGCATACCAGGAAGATCCTCACGGAATACATCAAGAAAACTCATCTAGGACCACCCAAAACCGACACTCAATCGAACTACCGGGATACTCTAGCGTAGTGTCATCCTTGAGATGGGCAAGATAAGCTAAACACCCTTCACTACCATTTTCTTAGCACGAAGAAATGCAGATCGATACGCCACCGGATTTGGATAGTTGTATCACCCTCCAACACTATAACGGATCTGTCCCAGGCCTTAAGCGCAAATTGTAAGCAGATTTTAGCTTACAACTCCAAGTATCGGCAAAATTGGAGAGACGAAGAAAGAACCAAAGGCTCTATACGAATTACATACAAGTCACCCACTCATTATCTAAAATAACCAAATCTACATAGTGTTAGCCTCCCCACAAAGATTTCACCAAAACAGACATATGTACCTTTCAACTAACCACAGACTACCCACGATGTGTAGTAAACACGAATAGCGCATGTCACAGTAATTCACAATAGTAAATTGTATGCCCATTAAGCCAAAATGAGGAAGATACACTAAGCCACGGGAAACGTGAGCCAGGCCAGTGGGTACAAATAACTTACAGATGCCATGCAATTCAAAAACCAAAGAATCTACCTGTGATACAAACAACATCAGACGCCCTCCGCTTCAGATCTACCCCCATGGGAAAAGCGTTTTTAACAATGGGCCCTATCTGTATTAGTCTAGTCCATTGCTCCAATACCATGTTATGCGCGTTAGTAGTCGCTCCATTTTGCCCTCACCCTGTCCGTTATTGTGATGACCCCATTGACCCTCGACCACCACGGTCCATCGGAAAAGCGACGCCCTCTACCATTGACACCCTTACCTCTAGTATTGGGGTTTCGAAGCTCTGCGCTATTACAGTGCACTAACTTACCTCTTGATCGTAGTCAACATCACCAAAGAATTCCATTTAAACACTTATCTGGGAGCAGCAGTTCATGCCCGTCCTTAGGTCGATCGCGTAAGTAGTGTTTGACCGTTCTGAGGTGCAGACCCCAACACAGTAGTCTTGTAGTGCCGAATGAATGATTAGGTCGGACTTGAGTAACTCCGGAGCTCGAATGCCTCTGAGTGAGAACATCAAACTCGCCTCCCATGCGAAACCCGTCTCTTCTGATTCTGTCGATGGGCTCGTGGGTGAAGTCGTCTTGCTTCCTCATTCCACACTACTATCACAAAGTCTACCCCACCTCGTGGAAGGTGTTGGATATCAAATTGGTATAGCCGCTACGTAAAGGCTGAAATCAGCCAACTCAGCCCCTCATCCCCCTTCACAAAACGGCGAAATTCCCTGTTTCTATAGGGCCTGATTGTCAACAAAGTTGGCCTGCCGTTTTTTTTTTTTTTTTCCGGTGGACGTATTGTGTGTTTACCCCCGTTGCCCGCGAACTTTTTTTTAGCGAGTTCATGAAGCTTGTCTTTTCTCCCCCCCCCCCCTCTTCGGCGTGTTGTTAATCTGTCCGCTCTTTTTTTTTTTGTGTCTGTCTACGAACTGCTAACGAATTTTTTTTTTTTTGGTGTCCCTGTTTCCCCTCCCACCCGCTTTCCACCCCCCCTTCTTTCCAATAGCTGACCACCCCCCCCCTTCCGTGTTCCTCTGCACGTTCCTCCCCGGAGCCAGCTACCTCCTATAATTAATTCCACCTTTTTGTTTCTTTCCAAATTTTCCCCCTCTCACGTCGACGTAGAGACATGCTTTTTTTTTTTCCCCCCATCAGATTTAAGTGTCATCTAGTTTTTCGCGTCCTGCCCCCCTTGTAACGCTCGCGTTGAACTATAACCACCAGTTTGAGGCCCCGCTGGACGCCACACATTTTGTATTCTGAGTTTCCTTGTTTTGCAAATCGCCATAGCTCAATGAATTTATAAACGCCCAAACTTCGGTTTCTACCCTAGACAAAAAAACCATACATCCTTGTGTAGATAGCTCACATGACAATCAACCAGAATGTAGCAATCCTCTGATGCTCACGACCTCTTATACAGCCACCTCGTTTTTTTTTGATTTGGCATCCCTTTTTTTTATTATATTTCAAGATACGCCACCCCCCATACTTTTTTTTTTTTTTTTTACACTTACTGTTTGCCGAAAGTTCATGCTGCCCCAATCTTTTATTTGTACATAACCTTTAGGCCCCAGTTCTTTTAGTTCCAAGACGTTTTTTGGCAATGTGCCTATTTCCCAAGTGATTGCCCTATCATGACGGGGCGCCATAGTAGGCCGCAATGTCTGTACCTTCTTGACGACCTGATAACCGGAGGTAGATTGGTCTTTATTTCGTAGAAGAAACCACTGGCACCGCTGCCTGACCTTGATCGAGACAACCACTTAAGATAAGCATTAGTACATGGGCTTTGATCATCTCTGAGGTAGGGGGTTTGCTGGTCCAATGTAGCGAATTCATGCATTCTGCACTTGTTCATGATCCCCTTCCCTCCCCCTACTCTTATCATACTCGGATCGGGGGAGCCTGAGGTCACCGCCCTAGTATCATATGGGCAGCGTGTTGTCCTCTTCTCTCGAGGGACGTCTCCCCACGACCTCTCACTGCGGCCCTCTTGCAGCTTGCTTTCCTAGAGCTACAGCACAGTAGGCTGGCTCAGTCAGTCATTTCTTGTCGTCCTGTGTTGATGATGTTGGGCGGTCGCTTGATACCTAGTTCTAACCATATTGCGAAATAGAGTGAATGTCTGTCCAGCATACCAATTCGTATCGCCCAGATACCATCATTGGACTCAAGTAAGTAGCACGAAGAAAAGGAATGAGAGAGTGAAAATTTCCTAAGTCTTATAGCCTCTCAAGAAAAAGTAAGGCGTCCCCCACTACCGTTCCTTAAGCACGTATCATGGACCTGTTCTGTGTGATGGATACGAGACAATGAACCTACATGCTAGCGATAAAGTTGTCCACGACCCAAATCATCTCCCGTGGACGCGACTGGCACCCAATTACCTTCTATTGTGAGCGAGACAAGCCAATCTAAACCTTAACATTTCGAGAGTATATCAACAGACAATAATCGGATAAAAATGACCCAAAGACTTAAGCTCATTAATAGAAAAACAATTCACGGAACTGATGATTATTCTCCCAAAATCTGGAAGTCATAATCCCAAGAACCATTCTGATGATCAAATTACTAAACTAGGATGCTTCCTAAGAACAAAATAACTAAAAGCTACTAAGCTTTTCCGTCCCCCTTTCTCTTTTTTTTTGTCGGCAGTCAATTTTTTTTTTTTTTTTCCCCTCCCGGACATCAAGATTCTTTGTGTTTAACGCCTTAGATCGAAAGACCCAGTTCTCAATGTTTTTTTTTTTTTTTCATTTAATGGGCATTTTTTTCTCTTTTAGGCAGCATTAGTTCACCCTGAACGTTGGCTGCATTAAAAAAGAACAAAGAGGGGAAAACCCAATTTATAAAGTAGTCCCTTTTTTTTTTTTGTCCTCGGGGTCCCAGTAAACACACGTATCGAGTAGATTATCTTCGGCCAACTCAAAATTTTTGAGGAACAATCTATATCATTTTTATTATGAATAATTGATCAAAATCAATTAATTTTCTTCAATACTCAAGAGATGCTTTTTTTGTAATATGATTTTAAATGTTACATTCATCCCCTTTTTATCTATAATACCACATCACAAATGCTTTAAGTTCCACACATGCTATGGTACAAAGCAAGCATCATACCCATTACCTTTTGGGGAATCAAGTCATATAGATGAGATATATTCATGATCTTTCAAGATTCCTTATCTTTCTTCCCTACTTGTTGTCGCGTTACTATCGCTCCGAGACACACGCCCTTTCGATCCTCTACTTTTACTCATCCTTTTGTGCCGGAACGTGTGCCATTTCCGATGCCTATTTCTATAAATCCCGGTAAGCTCGGAACGTATGCCGACACCCTTTTCCGAATACAATTTATCTACTTCGTGTCGCGAACGTGACACGTAACCGACTCGATATTCTATCCTGACTCCTTTTGTCTTTATACGACGACGTTGGGAAGACAACCGATCCATATTCTATTTACCCCTGTGTCGGAACCAGGACGTGACACTCGATCCTACATATTAGTCTATCTCCTCTGCGCTCACCGGAACGTGGCACCCCCGATTTGATTTTCCTCCCATTATTCATTCTATCTCTGTGTTTTTTTTTCTTGTCCCGCCCGACATGGCCCTCCATTAATTCACGATCCCTAAAGATTAATTATGGCACTCGCCTACCACCCAATGGACTGGTCGTGAAAAGTGGCACCGATCCCCTTATCAAGTGCCTTTTTTTTTTACAATAAGGTCCATACATCTTTATGAATTATAATTGTCAGTTGAATTCGGTTCGATTCTGTCAAGACCTTTGTGGGATGCTAATAACTCCATCATGCTTTGTTAATCCCTGCATCACCAATGTTAGACTACATAATCACAAGAATACAACCTTAAGCCACATAGCACGGGTTACACACTCTTATCAAAACATAATACTTCACTATTAAGAGTTCCACTCACGACATCTGTAACCAATACTCAAACCATAAATCTAACGTCCACGCAAGATCTGATATCTATCAACAAGCTATGCTTGCTCAAAGATCCCTGCGGGCATGCGGGACGGCGCTCTGCGCCGGTTGAGCGAGGCCGCAGCTGCGTGCTCTTGGCTTGTTCTTGTTCAGTTAGCTCTGGGCGGGATTCATGAACCCATGCTGCTATTTCTGAACCCATAATGTAATATAGTAATTAAGAATAAAAGATGCGATTAATAACCCACTAGATTCAACCTTAAAGGTATACCATATTTGACCTCCAAAGTAATGAGACTATTAATACTTAAACCCTCTAATTATAATATTAAAGCAGGATGGAAGGCCCAAACCCCTCGCAGGAACGCTTAGGACAAGGAGGGAGGTACGATAGTCAAAAACGTCCCTTAAAAGCGTTAAGAGGCAACTCCATATTTAGCCTGAGGATTTGAGCAACCTTACTGACAGGGCCGTCGTGCCTGCGACGGTCCGGTCACACAGGCTCGTCGCAGCTTCCCTCAACTCACTAAGAACTATGTGTGTGCCACGTGGCCCGTCAACAGATGTGACGGTACCGCCTGTTCCTCCGTCCATCTTATGACGGTCAGAAATCGTTTATTCCGCGTACCAAATTCTCGAAAAGGTGAGAAGTGGTATGCAACGGGGGGAAAGACCTCAAGACTGGTATCGTCACTAGATGGATAGTGACGCGCCCCGTCCTGCCCCGAGCGACCCGCTCATCAATTACAGCGCAGTCGATTTTAAGTACCCAAGTTCAAAATTCTCTAAGTGTCATTGGTTTGTTTTTTTTCGAACTCCTCGACGAGCCGTCGTGACTATGTTGCCGGTCCGTCGTTACATCCGTGTTTTATGCCTGTTTTTACCAGAAATAAAATTGATGCTCCACCCGCAACTAAACAGGTCGTTACATTGGTAATGTTGTGTTGTTGTTTTCAATATTCGTTGCGTTATTTGCAAGGTGTTGTTGTTATTGTTCTTTCTTGTTTATTGTGTGTTGGTTGTTGCTATTGTTGTTGTGTTGTATGTTGTTGTGCTATGTGTTGTTGCTCTTTGAGCTAGTGGTTTTTTTACGTTGTTGTTGCCATTGTTGGTTGGTGATGGCTTATTATTGTTGTTAATAGCAGTTGTTTCGATATGATTGCCAATTATTGTTGCTGATTTATCTGTTGTTGTTGTTGTGTTGTTGTTGTTGACCTTTTGTTGTTACTGCGCCTGTTATTTTTGTGGGTTGGTCTGTTGTTATTCAAGTTGTTGTTGTTGTTGGTTGTGAGTATCGCTCAATGTTTGTTGTAGTTGTTGTGGTTCTGAGTGTTATTGTTTGTTGTTTATGAGTTGGTCTTGTTGTTCGGTGTTGTTGATGTTATTTTTTTGTTTGGTTGTTTTTAATGTTGCAGTTTGTTGTTGTTGTTGTTTTAGCGAATCGCAGCTATGCATGTTGCTTTTGTATTGCAATTGTTATTATTGATGCACGGTAAGTGCGCGATTGCCATGCGCTTAACTGGCTACAGTTGGTTTGTTGTTGTTGATTATTGTATTATGGTTTGTTCTTTTGACGTTGTGGATTTTTCGTAGCTTTCCTGTTGGTTCGTTTTTGCTGTTTGTATGTGCCTGTGTTGTGTTTGTGTGTTTGTGTTCGTTGTTTATGCGTTGTGGCGTTTTTATATCCTATCTATTATCTTTGTTGTTGGTGTTGTTGTTATTTGTGATATAGTTTATCTGTTGTTGTTGTTGTTGATATTGTTTTGTTATTGGTTGGTGGTGGTCGATTGTATTATTTATTGTTGGTTTTGGCGCTTGGCCTGGGGTTGTGTTGTTTGTGATTGTTAGTGTTGGTGTTGTTTTGTTGTTGATTGCTTCCTATCGTTGCGTAAGTTGTTGTTGTTGTTGTACGTTGTTATGTTGATATTGTGAAAAATCGATCGTTTTCCTCTTCTCGTATTTGGTTCTTTCGTTGCTTCAGTATGTGGCACTCAATTCCGATAGTCTCTATTGGGTGTTGTTTACCCTCCTAGTCTTCTCTGTGGCTATTGTTTTTTTTTTGTAGTTTTTGTTCTTGTAATTGTTGATTGTTACGGTATATTGATGCTTATATTCTCTTTGTTATTGAAGTATTTTGTTGTCTCGTGCTTGGTTATGATTGATGCCCATATGGTTTTTTATGCCTCTTTGTATTATGTTGTTGTGGTTATTGTTCTGATTGTTATCTTCCGTCTCTTTTGTTTTTCTTCTTTCTTGCCTGGCTTCTTGTTGTTGTGGTTGTTTTGCTTATGTTGTTGTCTGTGTAGTGGTTGGTTATTGTGTTTGTGTTGTTATTTTTCGTCGTTTGTGCCTGTGATTGATATTGTTTTTGTTGTTGTTGTTGCTGCTGTTGTTGCTATTATTTTTGTTGTTGTTGTTGTTGAAGTTATTGTTGCTATAGTTGATGTTGTTGTTGTTGTTGTTGTTTTTGTTGTTTTTGTTGTTGTTCTTGTTGTTGTTATTATTATTGTTGTTGTTGTTATTATGATTGTTGTTGTTGTTGTTGTTGTTAATGTTGTTGTTGTTGTTAATGTTGTTGTTATTGCTGGTGTTGTTGTTGTTGTTATTGTTGTTGTTTTTGTTGCTATTGTTGTTGTTGTTGTTGCTGCTACTATTGTTGTTGTTCTTGCTTTTTTGTTGTTGCTTTTGGTGTTGTTTTTGTTGTTGTTGCTATTATTGTTTTTTTTGCTGTTATTATTGTTGTTGCAGTTGTTGTTGATGTTGTTTCTATTTGTATTGCTATTGTTATTGTTGTTATTATTGTTGTTGTTGTTGTTAGCCTTGATGTTTGCATGTCTGTCTTACTTTTTTTTTTTATGGTGTCTACTGTTATTGTAGTTGTGTTTGGTGTTCGTCGGGCCCCCCCACATAATGTTGTGTGTTGTTGTTGTCTGTTGCCAGCTATACGTTGTTTATTTTTATGTGATGTTGTTGTTGTGGTGTTGTTGTTGTTTATTGTTGTTGCTTGTTGTATTGTTCGTTGATGATTGTTTTTGTTGCTCGTTCGTTGTTGTTGCTGAACCCAGTTAATGTTGTGGCTTGTTGTTGTTGTCTGTCTCGCTTTTATTATTTTTGTTAGTGGGTGTTTTATTGAGTTGGTGTTATTGTGGTTTGTTTTTTTTGCTGTTGTTTGTTTGCTATGTTGTGTTTTTTCTGTTATTGTTGTCTGTTATTGTTGCTTGCTGGATGTTTTTGTTGCTGTTGTTGTTACTGTTCTGCCCTGGTTATGTATGTTGTCTGTGTTAGTTGTTGCTCTTGTTGTTATTTTATTGTGTTGTTGTTGTTATGTTTTGCCTGCCCCGGATGGGATTGATGCTATTTCTGTTATTGTTATGGTGTTGTTATTGTTCTTATTGTTTTTGTGGTTGTTCCTTAAAACTGTTTTGATAATCGTGGCTTGTTAATATGTTTGTTGTTGTTGTTTGTTATGTCGCCTGATTTTTGTTGTGTTGTTATTTTTGTTTCGTTTTTTATTGATAAGTTTGGGTTGTTGTTGCTGTGTTGGGCATTCATTTGTTCGTTGTTGTTGTCTGTATGTTGAAGTTATTGTTGCCACTCTATAGTGGAATTTGTTTTTGTGTTGCTAATGTGCTTATTGGGTACAGTCGAGCTGTGTGATTGACTATTTTTATTGTTATCGATTTTAGGCGTCTAAATTGTTGTTGTGTGTTATTATAGTTTGTGTTCTCTGCCTATTGTTTGTTGTGTTATTGCTTTAGTACTGCTGCCTGCTGACCTTGCTATTGTTGCAGCCAGTTTTGTTGTTGTTGTTGTTATTGTTATTACTGTTGTTGTTGTTGTTGATGTTATTGTTCTTGTAATTAATTTTATTTGTTGTTGTTGTTGTTGTTGTTTCTATTGATGTTGTTGTTGTCGCTGTTTCTATTGATGTTGTTGTTGTTGCCGTTATTGTTATTGTTGTTGTTTTTATTATTGCTGTTGGTGTGTTTTTGTTTTTGTTGTTTCTTTTATTAGTGTTAATTTTATTGTTGTTGTTGTTGTTGTTGTTGTTTCTATTGGTGTTGCTGTTGTTGTTGCTGCTATTGGTGATTCTATTATTGTTGTTGCTGCTATTGTTGTTGATATTGTTGTTGTTGTTGTTGTTGTTGTTGTTACTGTTGTTGTTGTTGCTGCTGCTCTTTTCTATTTTTGTTGTTGGTGTTGTTGTTGTTGTTGTTGGTGGTGGTAATGGTGTTGTTATTGTTTCTTTTGATGTTGCTGTTGTTGTTATTAATGCAACCCGTTGTTTTGTTGCCCCTTGTTGTTGAGGCTGCTGTACTTATTCTGCCTACTGCTTTTTGTGTGTTGTTGTATAGACATGTGGTTGATGTCTGTTTGTTTTGCCTCTTATTGTTGTTTGTTGTGTTTATCATTTTTTGAGGGAGATTGGCGTGATGGTTGTTATTGTTGTTCGTTGTTTTTGTTCGTTGTTGTGGTTAGTTGCCTGACCTGTATTGTTGTAAGTTTTGTTGTGTTATGTTATGTTGTTCGTTATTTGGTTGTTCGTTGTTGTTAATGTTGTTGTTATTGGCTGGTTGGTTGTTGTTGTTGTTATGTGTTGTTTTTGTTGCTATTGTTGTTGATTGTGCTGCCATGTTAGTTTAGTTCTTACTATTTTTGTTGTTGCTTTTGGGGTTGTTTTGGCGTTGTTGTTTGTTCTATTATGTTCTTTTGTTGCTGTTATTATTCTTGTTGCAGTTTGTTGTTGCTTTGTCCTATTTCGTTATTGCTATTGTTATTGTTGTTATTATTGTTTGTTGGTTGATTTGCCTGTGTCGTGCAACTCTGTGATTAGTTCTTATTGCTTTTTATTTTGGGGTTGGTTTTGTTATTGCCATGTTGTGTTGTTCGTTAGCACTAATGTTGTTGTTGTGCGCATATTGTGTGTTGTTTTTATGGTGGTTGTAGTCGTGGTGTTGGTGTATGTTGTTGTTGGTTATTTTTATTGTTGTTGTTATTGTTGTTGCTGATTTTTTACTAGTTGTTGCTTAGTTCGCCTGCAACTGACGGTTATGTTTATTGTTGTTGTTGTGTGCTGTTATTGTTTGATGCGCGGTACGTTGCTGCTTGGCCTTTTGTAGTGTCGTCTGTTGACTTGTATCGTTATTCTTATTTTTGTCTGGTGTCGTTGTTGTTGGTTGTTGTTGTTTTGTTGGTTTTTATGGCTTTTGTTGTTGTTATTTTCGTTGTTTGGTTTTGTTGTTTATGTTTTTGTTTTGTTGCGTTTTTGATTCATTGTGTGTTGTTCCCATTGGCTACTTGTTTGAATGCTTTGTGTTGTTGGACTTGTGGATGGCACTGATGATTCGATTGTTGTGCTTGTGTGTTGTGTCCTGGCTTTGTTTTTATTTGCTCCACATATTGCCTGCTATTGCTTGTTTGTTTGCTATTAAAAATGTTTCCATTGCTGGTGTTATTTTTGTGGTGTTGTCCTCTTTTGTTTGTTTTTTTCGTTCCATATGCTCGTGTTTGATCTTGATATACAGACCTCCCTCACGTTGGTGTTATTTGTTCGTTGTTTTGCTGGCCGTGCTGTTATGTTCCTTTTATTGCTGGTGAGAGTTATTTGGCAGTTGTTGTGTGTGGTTTTTTTTTTTACTGCTCATGGTGTTGCATGTTGTTGTTGCTGATATTGTGTTCTTGTTCGTTGTTTTTCTTGTTGATGCTGTTGTGTGTTTTGTTTTGGGTTGTTGCTGTCATGTTTATGTTTTTGTTGTTGTTTGCAGCTGTTTGCTTCTATTATTATTGTGTTGTTGGAAGTTATTGGCGTGCAATAGTGAGGTTGTTTGTGTTGATGTTGCTAATGTTGGTTAGGTTAGTAGTTGAGTGTGTGTGATTGTATTTTATTGTTTGTTTTAGGCCTGTTATATTCTGTGTGTGTTGTTATTATTATTAGTTTATGGATTGATTGACGTATTGTTTTCATCCCCGTTTCGTTGTTGTTGGTAGTTGTTCTTGTTGTTATGATGCTGCTATTCTTTTGTTGGGCCAGTTTTGTTTTTGTTCGTTGATTATTGTTATTACTGTTATTGTTTTGTTGGACTTGGATTGTGTGTGTTGTATTGTAATAAATGTATTGTAGGCTGTTGTTGTTAGTAGTGGAATCTTGATGGTTGTTAGGTTGGTGTTGTTATTCGCTTATTGTCCCCTGGTTGCTTTTATTATTGCATGTTTGAGGGTATTGGTGTCTTGTTTGGTCGTTGTTGAATTTTATTAGTGCGGTTGTTCCTTATTGTGTGTGTGTTGTTGTGTATGTTTCTATTGTCTGGTTTGAGGTGTTCCTCTCCTCCCCCCTTCCCCTCCCCCCCCCCCCCCCTCCTATCCCTCTTCCCCCTTTGTTCGCTGCCACTATGCGTGTTGTTGCCTGTTGTTTGTGTGAATCTCTGCCTTTTGTTTGGATCTCTTGGTGTGTTGTTTGATTGTTGTTGTTATTGTTGTTCACCTCGTGTGTTCTCCCCGCAGTGTGGACGGCCCCCTGACATAGCTTTAGTATTGTTGTTTAGTGGTGAGTGACGCACCGTGTTTTGGGCCGCTGTTGTTATTGCGTTCGTCTTGGCAGCGTTGTTAATCTGTTATTGTTCTTTTAATGGTGTGTGTGTTATAATGAAGTGGTTGTTGTTGTTCGTTATTGCTGTTGTTGGTACTATTGTTGTTTGTTGTCGTTGTTGTTGTTCGTTTGGTTGATTGATGTCCCGTCTGCTTTAGCACCTCTTATTGTGGTTGTTGTTGCTTATATTTTTTGTAAGGTAGTGGCGTTGACTGTTGTGTTTGTTGTGGTTAGTTTGTTCGTTGTTGTTGTGATGACTGTTGATTGTTTTAAGTTATGTTTTGTGTTTGTATAGTGTTGTTGTTATTTATGGTTGTTGTGTATGTGATTAAGTGGTTGTTGTATTGTGGTGTTGGTGTTGTTGTTATTGGAGATGGTTGTGTTGCTATTGTTGTTGTTGCTTGTTGCTTGCTATTAGTGGGTATCATTGTGTTTTGTTTGTTGCTTTGGGTTTGTTTCTTTTTGTTGTGACTAGTATTGTTTTTGTTGCGTTATTATGTATGTTGCAGTTGATTGTTGCTTTTGTTTCTATTTGTATTGCTTACATAGTTATTGTTGTTAATTTTGTATGTGTCTATTGCTGTTGTTGAGTTCTTAATTTTTATTTTCGATGCAGTACCAGGTGCGTTATTGTTATTTGCAGTTGTAATGTTGTGTTGTAGATAATGTTGTTGTTGTGTGGTGTTGTTTGCCTAGCGACTATTCGTTGTGGTTGTTTTAATTATGTCTGTTGATGTGTTGATTGACTGTTAGTTTTTGTTTGTTGTTATTGTTGTGTTGTTGTTATTGTTGTGAAATTGATGTTTTGTTGTTGTTGTTGTTGATGATGGTTATGTTTTGTTTGTTGATTAGTTCGACCGTGACTGTCTGATGGTGTGAGGAGGTAGTTATGCAATTTGCTGTGCTTTGGTAATGTTGTTGTTGTTGTTATTGTTCTTATTTTTGTTGTTGTTGTTGTTGTTGTTGCTAGTGATGTTGGTGTTTTGGCTGTTGTTTTGTTGTTATTTTATGTGTTTATTTTTCTTGTTACTGTTGTTGTTATTGTTGGTGTTGTTTTTGTTCCTTTTATTGTTGCTGCTATTGTTGCTTCTGTTGTTCTTGTTGTTGTTGTAAATGTTGTGCCTTGGTGTTGTTATTTGTTATATGGTTTGTTGTGGGGTTTTGAGTTCTAGTGATGTACTACTGCAATTGTTGTGGTATAGTTGCCTGATTGCATTGTGTTATTAGTTGGGTGTGGTTGTTATTATTCTTATTGTTCTTGTTGTTGTTGTTGTTGTTGTTGTTATTGTTGTTGTTGTTGTTGTTTTAGTTGTTGTTTTTATGGCTGTTGTTGTTGTTATTTTTGTGTTTGTTTTTTTTGTTTATGTTTTTGTTGTTGTTGCTTTTGATTGTTGATGTTTTTATTATTGCTATTGTTGTTGTTATTTTTGTTGTTGTTGTGGATGATGATGATGATGTTGTTGCTGGTGTTATTTTTATTGCTCTTATTGCAATGATGCTTATTATTGCGGCCCAACTATTGTTGATAGTTGCCTGTTAAAAATGTTGTTTGCCTGGTGGTATTTCTGTTAGTGGATTATTTTTTGTAAGATCTGCTGTTGTCTGTTTGTATTTGATATTGTTGTTGGTGTTATTGTTGTTGTTGTTGTTGCTGTTGTTCCTGTTATTGCTGGTGTTATTGCAGTTGTTGTTGATGCTTCCGACTTATGGGTGTATGTTGTGTGCTTGCTATTGTGCGTCTATTGTTGTTGTTTTTCTTGTTGATGTGGTGTTTTTTTTCGTTTTTCTAGTTGTTGACTTGTTATAGTGCGGTATCTTCATGTTGTTGGTATTTCTGATGCGTAGTGTTAGTGATTGGTGTTGCTATTGTTTGTTGTTGTTGTTATTGTTGTTTAGACTGACACTTGCACTGTTGTGTGTTGTTGCCTGCTGTTAATATTATGTTGTCTATCTGTTTGTTAAATGTGTTGTTTGTAGTAAGTGGTGGTATCAGTGAGTGTTGTTTGGTGTAGGCTGTTGTTGTTATGTTGTGTTGTTGTTGTTGTTGCTATTATTGTTGTTGGTGTTAGTTGTTCGTTTGTCTGTAGTGCACCGATTTTGTTTGTCTGTTTTGTTGTTGTATGTTGTGTTATTGTTTGTGGTTGCCTAGTATTGACGTGCCTTGTTGGTGGGTAGATGGCGTTTGTTATTTTTTTTGTTGTTGTTCTTGTAGTGTTGTTGTTATGTTGTTGAATGTTGTTGTTATTTTTGTTCTTGTTGCCCTGTTGTTGGTTTGTTCCTATTGTGGTTTGTATGACCATTTATGCCCCAAGTTTGTTGTTGTGTTGTAGTAATGGCATGGTTTGTTGGTGTTGTGTTAGTTATGCCTGGTATGTTTGTAGTGTTGTTGATGTTGTATGTCGCATTGGTTGTTGTTAGTTATGTAGTAGTGGTTGCCTACTTTGTTGTTCGGTCTTGATATTTTTATTGTTGCCTGTGGTGTTTGTTGTTGGGCTGTTCTTGCCTTTGCTTATTTTAGTTGAAGTTGTATTGCCTTTATTGTAGTGTTATCGATATGTTTTCCAATTGGTGGTGCCTATTGTTGTTGACTCGCTATTGTCTGTGTTGTTGTAGTGTTTATTGTTGTTCGTGTGTTGTTGCCCTGCTGCTTTGTTAATATTGGGTTGTTGTTTTTTTGGTTGGTCTTGACGGGGGTGGTGGTTGGTGGTTAGTGTTGTGTCTGTTGTTGCTGTCGATGTTTTCTGGTGTGTATATGTTGAAGCTTTTGTTATTATTGGGTTCTTGTTGTGTTGTTTGCTCTTATTAGTGTTGTTGCCCTGTTGTTATGTTGTACTTACGTTATTGTGTTGTTGTTGTATGTTATTGTTGTTACCCTGTTCGCCTAGGGTTGTTGCTGCATGTTTTTGCTCGTGTAGGTCTGTTCGTTGTGTTGCTGCTTTAGTTGTGTTGTTGTGTTAGTTATTGTTTTTGTTTGTAGTAATTTTTTTTGCTATTGTTGTTGTTATGTTTTGTTTTCTGCTTGAATTATGTGTTGATTGATGATGTTGGTACGGTGTTGTTTGTTCGTTGTTCTATTGTTGTGCTGGTTGTGTTGTTGTTGGTTGATTATTATTATTGTTGTCTGCGGTAGTTGATGCCTGCACTTTTATTAGGTTGTTAATGTGTGGTGCGTGGGTGGTGCGTTTTTGTTATTTGTTTTTAGGTGGTTTGTGAGCTTTTGCCAATTTTGTTAAGTTTTGTTTTTATTGTTATGTTGTTGTGTGTTGCTGCTATTGATGTTGATAGTTGTTGTTGTTTACTATTGCATTGTTGATGTGTAGGTTAGTGTTGATAGTAGTAGTAGTTGTGTGTAGTTGTTGTTGTGTTGAATATTGGATGTTGGTGTTGGTTTGTTGTTGTTTTGTATTATTGTTAGGTTTATTTGTGTGTTACTATTTGTGTTGTTGTTGCTGTTGATGTGTGATAGTTTTTGTTTTGCCCCAGACTGTGTTTCGCTGCCTGTTCGTTCTTCGTCTTGTAATGATAATGTTTTTATGTTAGTGTTGTTATGTGGCTCGGTTGATTGCTTGTTATTGTTGCGGAAGTTTGTTCGACTATGGTTACTTGTGCGTTGTTACTATTGTTGTTGTGATGTTGTTATAGATAATTGCGGTGTGTTATTGTTGTGGTTGTGTTGCCTGTTGTGTGACTATGATAGTGTTGTTATGTTGTTGCCCTGCTATTATTGTTTATGTTGTTCTTTTGTTGTTGTGTTGGTGTTAGCTTTTTGATTTTAAATTTTTGTATGTGCTTTTATTCAGTGTTGTTTTGTTTTTTTCTTGTTGTGGCTTTATAGGGTGTTGTTGTTTTGTGCTACTATGTTGTTTTTGTAGTTATTAGTTGTTGTAGTTATTGTTGATGTTGTTGTTAGTCGTGGAAGTATGCAAACTTGACCTAATATATTATTGTTGTCTGTGTGATTGACTATTGTTTTTACGTGTTTAGGCAGTTGTTGTTTTGTGGTTCTATTGATCCAATTTGTTGTTATTGTATGAAGATATGTTATTGGTGTTGTTATGTTGGTTGTCTATTGTTAGTTATTGTTGTTCGTTGTTGTTTGTTGTGCGGTAGTTTGTTTGATTTATCGTTGTTGTTGTGTTTTTTTTTTTTAGGTGGTTAGCGTGTGTTATTCTTGTTAGTTGTGTTATTAGTTAGTGTTGTTGTTGCCCTGGTGTTGTGCGTGTTTTTGTTGATGCCTTTTTTTGTGTTGTGTGTTGTTTGGGACTGTTAGTTTGTTGTGTTGTGATTGTTGTTGTGGGTAATGGTTGTTGTGTTGTTGTTGTTATAAATATTGTAGTTGTATGCTCGCGGGTTGGTGCTTTTGTTGTTGTTGATTGCTATTGTGGTGTTCGTAGTTGTTGTTGTTTATATGCTCTTTATTGGTTTTAAGTTGTTGCCCTAATAATTGGTGTTCTTGTTAATCTTTTGTTTTTGCTTTTGGTGATTGTATTTTGTTAGTTGTGCCTATTGTTGTTTTTGTTTTAGTTATTATTAGTTGTGTCTAGTTGTTGTTGTTATGTTTCTATTGGTTGTAAGCTGTTGTTGTTGACCTGCCTATTAATTATTGTTGTTAGTTGTGGTTGGTGCTGTTGTTGTTGTTGTCGTTATAGTGTGTACTGACCTGTTGTTTATTGTTATGGTGCGTTTATGTTATTGTAGTTGTTGTTGTTGCTGCTGCTAGATTGTATGGTTTTTTGTTGTTGTTGTCGCTTAGAGTGTTTATTGTTTTTGTTATTGTTGTGTTGTATGCTGATATTGTGTTAGTGTGTTTGTATATTAATTATATGTTCTGTTGGTGTTGCTTGCTGTTGTTGTTGTTTGTCTTTTGTGTAATTGTTGTTGTCGTTGTTGGTGCTTAATTTATTTTTTGCTGAGTGTTGTTGTTGTTGCCTGGCAATGGCTTGTTATGTCTGTTGCCTTGATGTTGGTGTTGTTTGTTGCAGTGTTATTTCTGAATGCCAGAGGTTAGTAGTTGCTGATGTTTTGTATAGTTTGTGTGTTGTAGTTATTATTCTTATTTAGTTGTTGTGGTTGTGTTGCTGATCTGTGCGTTGTTACGTTGCTATTGTTGCTGTGGGTGTGTGTGTTGTTGTTGTTGTTGTTGTTATTGTGTGTTTATTTTTGGTGTTACCTTTGCGTGTTGTTTGTCGCTAGTTTAAGATTTTGATATTTTGATTTGCTAGTTGTGTGCCTGTTGTTTTTTTGTTCCTGTTGCATGATAGTTGTTGTATGGTGTTAGTTTGTGTTCCTGTTGTTGCTTTGCTTCTATTGTTGCCTATTGTGGGATTCTTGTTTGCTATTGTAAATATTGTTTGCTGGTGTTGTTTTTTGATGTTGTTGTTTGTGTTTGTTTGTATGCCGTGGCCTGTTATTATAGTTGCGATACTTGTTGTTGCATTTGTTATTGTTGTAGTTGTTATTTTTGTTGTTGTTGTTGTTGTTATTATTGTTGTTGTTGTCGCTGTTGTTTCTGTTATTGTTGTTGTTGTTGTACTTTTTGTTTTTTTTATCGTTGTTGCTTGATTGTTCGTTGTTGTTGTCGTTACTAGCTGTTGCGTGTTTTGGTGGTGCGTTGTATGTTAATTGAACGACTTGTTCGTTGTATGTTGCGAGTGGTTATGTTATTGTTGTTTGTTGGTTGTCGCTAGTGTTGTTGTTTCTTGTTGTTGTTCGTTGCTGTGATATTGTGATTCGTTTGTGTTATATTATTTGTTGTGTTGGTGTTGACCCTAGTTTTGGTTGTTGTTGTATGTTTTTTTTTTTTTATTGTTGTTGTTGTTGTTGCTATGTTTTGTTGCTGCTGTTGTTGTTGTTGTTGCTAATTTTTTTTTCTATTGTTATTGTTGTTGCCTGTTATGTTGTTGTTATTGGTGCTGCAGTACTTGCTGCTGCTTTTATTAGTTCTTGTTGTTTTTATTATTATTCTTATTATTGTTTTGGTTGTTGCTGCTTTTGTGGTTGTTGTTGCTGTTGTTGTTGCTGTTGTGGTTGTTGTTGTTTTTTTTATTATTGTTGTGTTTATTTTTGTTGTTACCTTTGATATTGTTGTTGCTGTTGATTTTTTATTTTTTTGATTTGCCTGTTGTTGTTGTTTTTGTTCTTGTTGATGATGTTGTTGCTGGTGTTGTTTTTGTTACTAGTATGCTTGCTTCGCTTCATTGTGTATTTTGTTCGTTGTTGTTGCTATATTGTAAAGATTGTTGCTTGGTTTTTGTTTTTGTGTTGTTTTTTCAGTTGTTTAGTTGCTTGTGTTTTCTCGTGCGCTGCTGTTATTATAGTTGCGATAGTAGTGGTGCTTTTGTTAATGTTGTAGTGTTATTTTTGTGTCGTTGTTGTTGTTTTGTTAGTTGTTGTTGTTTGTTGTATGTTGTTTCAGGTTCTTATTGTGTTCGTTGTACATTTTGTTTTTGATGTTGTTGTTAGTTGTATACTGTTTGATCTACTATTTCTATTATTTAATGTTTTTAGTCATTGTGTTGCGTATTGTGTTATTGTCGCTAGGTGGTGGTGGTGATTGTGTTTTTGTTTTTAGAGTGGTCGCGTTGTGTTGTTAGTTCTTCGTTGTTTGTTGTTGTTATTGCTGTTGTTGCATTTTGTGGTGTATGGCTGGTGTGCTAATATTATATGTTGCTATTATTGTGTTGTTTCGTTGTTGGATGTATGTGTGCTACGTGTTGTTGCTGCTGTAGTGGTTTCTATTGTTGTTGTTGTTTTTGTTATTATTTTTGTTGTTGTTGTTGTTAATATTGTTGGTGATGTTGTTGTTTCTCGTGTTGTTGCTGCTGTAGTGGTTGCTGTTGTTGTTGTTGTTGTTTTTGTTATTACTTTTGTTGCTGTTGTTGTTAATATTGTTGTTGCTGCTGCTGTTGTTGCTATTATTATTGTTGTTGTTATTTTTGTTGTTACTGTTGCTATAGGTTATGTTGTTTTTATTGTTGTTGCTATTGTTGTTGTTGGTGGTGGTGATTTTGTTTTTGTTATTGGTTTTTTTGGTGCTGTTGTTGCTGTTTTATTTAGTGTTAGTGTTGTTGTTATTGTTGTTGTTGTTGTTTTTGTTGTTGTTGTTGTTGTGACAAGTTTTCTTATTATTGTTGTTTTTGTTGTTGTTACTGTTGTTGTTGATGTTGTTGATGTTGTTCTTGTAATTTTTGGTGTTTTTGCTGGTGTTGTTTTTGTTTCTGTTGTTGATATTGATGTTGTTGTTGTTGTTGCTGCTAATGTAATTGTTGATGTTTTCGTTGTTGCTGTTGGTGTTTTTTTTTGTTGTTGCTTTTTATAGTGTTGTTTTTGTTGTTGTTGTTTTTGTTGTTGTTTCTATTAGTGTTGTTATTGTTGTTGCTGTTGTTGTTGTTGTTGTTGATGTTGTTGTTGTTGATGATGATGATGTTGTTGCAGGTGTTGTTTTTATTGCACTTTTTGCTGCTGCTTTTGTTAGTTGTTGTTGTTTTTATTATTATTCTTATATTGTTGTGGTTGTTGTTGGTTTTGTGGTTGTTGTTGCTTTTGTGGTTGTTGTTGCTGTTGTTGTTGTTGTTGTGGTTGTTGTTATTGTTGTTGTTATTGTTGTGTTTATTTTTGTTGTTACCTTTGGTGTTGTTGTCGCTGTTGATTTTTGATTTTTTTGATTTGCCTTTTGTTGTTGTTGTTGTTCTTTTTGTTCCTGTTGATGATGTTGTTGCTGGTGTTGTTTTTGTTCCTGTTGTTGCTGCTTCTATTGTTGCTTTTGTTGTTGTTGTTGCTATTGTAAATATTGTTGCTGGTGTTGTTTTTGATGTTTTTGTTGTTGTTGTTTTTGTTGTGCTGCTGTTATTATAGTTGAGATAGTTGTTGCTGCTTTTGTTATTATTGTAGTTGTTATTTTTGTTGTTGTTGTTATTGTTGTTGTTGCTGTTGCTTTTGTTTATGTTATTGTTGTTGTTGTACTTTTTGTTTTTGTTGTTGTTAATGTTGTTACTATTTCTATTATTTATGTTGCTGTCATTGTTGTTGGTATTGTTGGTATTGTTGTTATTGTTGTAGGTGGTGTTGATTGTGTTTTTGTTTTTAGCGTGGGCGTTGATGTTGCTGTTGTTGCTGTTGTTGTTGATGTTGTTGTTATTGTTGTTGCTGTTGCTTTTATTGTTGTTGGTGTTATTTTTGATTTTTATTTTGTTGTTGCTTTTATTAGTGTTGTTTTTGTTGTTTTTGTTGTTGTTGTTTCTATTGGTGTTGTTGTTGTTGTTGCAGCTATTATTGTTGTAGTTATTGTTGTTGTTATTGTTGTAGTTGATGTTGCAACTGCTATTACTATTATTGTTGTTGTTGTTGTCGCTATTGTTGCTGATGGTGGCAGTTGTGTTTTTGTAGTTTCTGTTGATGTTTTTTGTTGATATTGTTGTTGTTGTTGTTGTTGTTGTTGCAATTATTGTTATTGTTTTTGTTGTTGTTGTTGCTGTTGTTGTTGTTTGTCTTATTATTGTTGTTGTTGTTATTTTGGTTTTAGGTGTTAGCGTTGTTATTCTTCTTGTTGTTGTTATTGTTAGTGCTGTTGTTGTTGTTTTTGTTGTTGTTGTTGCTGCTGTTGTTGCTGTAGGTTTTGTTGTGTTTATCATTGTTGTTGTTATGGTTGTTGCTGTTGTTGTAAATATTGTAGTTGTTGTTATTGTTTGTATTGTGGTTGTTGTTATTGTTGTGTTTTTTTTTTGTTACTGTTGTTGTTGTTGTTGTAAGTGTTATTATTATTGCGGTAGTTGTTGTTGCTTTTGTTGCTGTTGGTGTTTGTTTTGTGATTGTTGTCTTTGTTGATGATGGTTTTGTAGTTGTTGCTACTTTTCTTATTGGTGTTGTTGTTGTTGTTGTCGTTGTTGCTTTTGTTGTTGTTGCTGTTATTTTTTTTTGTTGTTGTTACTTTTGTTGTTGCTGCTGCGATTGTTGTTGTTGTTATTGTTGTTGTTGTTGATGTCGTTTCTGCTGTTGTTTTTGTTGTTGTTGTTGCAGATGTTGTAATTGTTGTTGTTGTTGATGTTGTTTTTGGTGTTGTTTTTTTTTTTATTTATTTTTGTTGATGTTGTTGTTGTTTATGTTGTTGCTGCTGTTGTTGCTATTGTTTTTGTTGTTGTTGTAGTTGTTATTGTTGTTGTTGTTTCTGTTGTTATTGGTGGGGCTATTGTTGTTGTTTTTTGCTGCTAATGTTTTTGCTGTTGTTGTTTCTACTATCATTTCTGCTGTTGTTATTGCTATTTTTCTTATTGTTGTTACTATTGTTATTGTTGTTATTGTTTTTGTTGTTGTTGCTTTTGTTTTTGTTGTTGTTGTTATTGATTTTGTAGTAGATGATATTGTTTCTGTTGTTACCACTGTTGTTGCTGTTGTTACTGCAGTTGTTATTTTTGTTGTTGTTATTGTTGTAATTGTTGTTGCAGTTGTTGTTGTTGCCATTGTTGTTATTGTTGTTGTTTTTGCTGCTGTTGTTGCTGTTATTGTTGTTGTTGTTGTCTTTTTGTTCTTGTTGCTACTGTTTTTATTTGTTATGTTTTTATTGTTGCTATTATTGTTGATGGTGCTGGTGGTGGTTATTGTATTTTTGTTGTTGGTGTTGGCATTTCAACTGTTACTTTTGGTGTTATTGTTAGTGTTGTTGTTTCTTTTGTTGTTGCTATTGTTGTTGTTGCTTCTGCTGTTGTTGCAACTTTTTTTGTTGTTATTGTTGTTGTTGCTGCTGTTGGTATTGCTGGTGTTGTTGCTGGTGTTGTTGTTGCTAATGTTGGTATTGTTGTGGTTGTTGTTGCTGCTACTACTATTGTTGTTGTTGTTGTTGTTGTTGCTGTTGTTGTTGTTGTTGTTCTTGTTGTTGTTGTTGTTGTTGTTATATTATTATTGTTGTTGTGGTTGTTGTTGTTGTTGTTGTTGTTGTTGCTGTTGTTGTTGTTTATGTTGTTGTTGTTTCTTCTATTGTAGTTGTTGTTGTTGTTATTATCATTGTTGTTGTTTTTGTTGTTATTGTTGTTCTTGCTTTTATTGTTGTTGTTGTTGCTGTTGATGTTGAATCTATTGTTTCTATTGTTACTGCTGTTGTTGTTGATGTTGTTAATATTGTTATTTTTTTGGTAGTTGTTGTTATTGTTGTTGGTGCAATTGTTGTTGTTGTTGTTGTCGCAAATGGTTTTTTGTTATTATTGTTGTTGTTGTTGTTGATTCTACTATTTTTGTTATTGTTGTTGTTTTTGTTGTTGTTGTTGTGGTAGCTCATGTTGTTATTGCTATTATTGTTGTAGTTGTTGTTGATGTTGTTGCCGCTGTTTTTTTTGTTGCTGGTTGTGTTGTTGTTTTTTACTATTGTTTATTTTCTCTGTATTGTTTGTTCTAAGGTAGTTGTTTTTTTCTTTGTTAGTGTTGTTGTTGTTATTGTTCTTATTGGTGTTGTTGTTGTTGTTGATGTGGTTCTTGTTTTTGTTGTTGTTGTTGTTGTTGTTGTTGGTGTTGTGGTTGTTGTTGTTATTGTTGTGTTTGTTTTTATTGTTACTGTTTTTGTTGTTGGTTGTTGTTGATTGTTGATGTTTTTGTTTTTGCTGCTACTGTTGGTGTTGTTTTTGTTACTGTTGTTGCTATTGCGATAGTTGTTGTTGCTTTTGTTGGTGTTGGTGTTGGTGTTAGTGTTTTGGTTATTGTTGTTGTTGATTATGGTTTTGTGGCTGTTGCTATTGTTGTTTTTGTTTTTATTGTTATTGTTGTTGTTGTTGTTGCTGTTCATTGTTGATTTTGTTGTTGTTGTTGTTGTTTTTATTGCGGCTGCTGTTATTATTTTTGTTGTTGTTGTTGTTTTTGTTGTTGTTATTGTCGCAAATGGTTTTTGTTATTATTGTTGTTGTTGTTGTTGCTTCTACTATTTTTGTTATTGTTGTTGTTTTTGTTGTTGTTGTTGTGGTAGCTCATGTTGTTATTGCTATTATTGTTGTAGTTGTTGTTGATGTTGTTGCCGCTGTTTTTTTTGTTGCTGGTTGTGTTGTGGTTTTTTATATTGTTATTTCTCCTGTTATTGTTGCTAAGGTAGTTGTTGTTGCTTTTGTTAGTGTTGTTGTTGTTATTGTTCTTATTGGTGTTGTTGTTGTTGTTGATGTGGTTCTTGTTTTTGTTGTTGTTGTTGTTGTTGTTGTTGGTGTTGTGGTTGTTGTTGTTATTGTTGTGGTTGTTTTGTCTTGTTTCCTCCCTGTGTTTTTTATTGGTGAGGTTGTTGTTCCTTGTTGCCCCTGGTTTTTGTTTTTTGCTGCTCCCTGTTGGTTTGTTTTTTGTTCTGTTGTTGCTCTTGTGCCCTCGTAGAGGTTGGTGCTTTTGTTTGGTGTTGTGTGTTGGTGTTTCGTAGTTTTGGGGTTCTTGTTAGTTGTTGCTTCTGTTTTGTGCGCTATGTTTGCTCCTTGTTTGTTTTTTTTTTTTCTTGTTCTTTTTTGTTGTTGTTTTGTGCTGATTCCTTGTATGATTTTGTTGTTTTTGTTGTTGTTTTTAATTGCATGCTTTCGTTTATTATTTCTTGTTGTTGTTTTTTGTTTTTTGTTGTTGTTATTGTGTCCCCCGCAAATGGGTTTTTTGTTTATTATTGTTGTTGTTGTTGTTTGATTTCTACTATTTTTGTTATTGTTTGTTGTTTTGTTGTTGTTGGTTGGGCGCTCATGTTGTGTTAATTGCTATATTGTTTGTAATTTTGTTGTTGATGTTTTTGCCGTAGCCCCCCCTGTTTTTTTATTTGTTGCTGGTTGTGTTGTGTTTTTTTATATTGTTCTTCTCCTGTTATTGTTGCTAAGTTAGTTGTTTTGTTGCTTTGTGTAGTGTTTATGTTGTTATTGTTCTTATTGGGTGTTGTTGTTGTTGTTTGATTGTGGTTTCTGTTGTTGGTTGTTTGTTGTTTGTTGTTGGTGTTGTGGGTTGTTGTTTTTCTTGTTGTGATTTTCTTTTTCTTGTTCCCTGTTTTTTGTTTTTGGTTGTTGATTGCTTGTTGCCGTTTTTGTTTTTGCTGCATACCATGTTGGTGTTTGTTTTTGTTACTGTTGTTGCTATTGCGATAGTTTTGTTGTTTCTTTTGGTTGGTGTTGGGTGGTGTTTAGGGTTTTGGGTTTGTTTGTTGTTTGCTTACTTGTTTTGTGGCTGTTGCTTTTACATTGTTGTTTTTTTTATCTTTTTATTGTTATTGAGTTGTTTTGGTTTTTGTTTTTCTGTTCTTGTTGCTTTGTTTTTGTTGTTGTTGATTTTTGTTTGCGGCTTCGCTTTTATTCTTTTTTTTTGGTGGGGGTGGTGGTTGTGATGTGGTGGATTGTTGCAATGAGTGTGATTATTGGTACTGCTGCTATTGTTGTTGCTTTTATTATTGTTGATGTGCTTGATGTTGTTATTTGTGTTTTTTTTGTTACTGTTGTTGCTGTTGTTGTTGTAGTTGTTGTAATTGTTGTTGTTGTTGATGTCGTTTTTGTTGTTGTTTTTTATGTTGTTTTGGTTGTTATTGGTGTTGTTGTTGTTGAACTTGTTGTTGTTGTTGTTGTTGTTGTTGCTGTTGTTACTATTATTGTTGTTTGTTGTTGCTGTTGCTGTTCTTGTTGTTACTGTTGTTGATGCTTCATTTGTTGTTGTTACTATTGTTGTTGCTGTTGTTGTTGTTGCTGTTATTATTGCTGTTGTTGTTAATATTGTTGTTCCTATTGTTTCTACTATTTTTTTTGCTGTTGTTGTTGCTATCTTTCTTATTATTGTTACTGTTGTTGTTGTTTATATTGTTGCTGTTGTTAATTTTGTTATGGTTGTTGTTGTTGTTGCTATTATTTCTTTTGTTACTGTTGTTGTTCTTATTTTTGTGGTTGTTCTTTTTGTTGTTATTGTTATTGTTATTTTTGTTGCTGTTATTATTGTTGTTGTTGTCGCTAATGTTGTTGTTGTTTTTGTTGCTGTTGTTATTATTGTTTTTGTTTTTGTTGTTATTGCTTTTGGTTTTGTTGTTACTGTTGTTGCTGTTGCTATTGTTTCATTTGTTACTGATATTGTTTTTGTTGTTGTTGCTTTTGTTTTTGTTGTTACTATTGTTGTTGTTGTTGCTATTGTTTCATTTGTTACTGAAATTGTTGTTGTTGTTGTTGTTTTTATTGTTGTTGTTGTTTTTGCTGCTGTTGTTATAGCTATTATTGTTGTTGTTGTTGTTGTTGTTGCTGATGATGTTGCCGCTATTTTTGTTGTTGCTATTGTTGCTCGTTGTGTTGTTGTTTTTGTTATTGTTGTTGCTCCTGTTATTGTTGCTAAGGTAGTTGCTACTACTTTTGTTAGTGTTGTTGTTGTTATTGTTCTTATTGGTGTTTTTGTTGTTGTTGATGTTGTTCTTGTTGTTGTTGTTGGTGGTGGTGGTGTTGTGACTGTTGTTGTTGTTGTTATTGTTGTGTTTGTCTTTATTGTTAATGTTGTTGTTGTTGGTTTTTGTTGATTGTTGATTTTTTTTGTTTTTGTTGTTGTTGATGCTATTGTTGTTGTTTTTGTTACTGTTATTGCTATTGCGGTAGTTGTTGTTACTTTTGTTTGTGTTGGTTTTGTTGTTTTGGTTGTTGTTGTTGTTGATTATGGTTTTGTGGTTGTTGCTGTAGTTGTTTTGTTGTTTTTGTTTTTATTGTTATTGTTGTTGTTGTTGTTGTTGTTGTTGATTGTTCATATTGTTGTTGTTGCTACTGTTGTTGTTGTTGTTGTTGCTGTTGTTGCTTTTGTTGTTGTTGCTGTTAATGTTATTGTTGTTGATGATGTTGTTTCAGGTGTTATTTTTATTGTTGTTGTTGTTGATGTTGTTGCTGTTGTTGCATTGTTTTTGTTGCTATTGTTATTGTTGTTGTTGTTGTTATTGTTGTTGTTGTTTCTATTGTTGTTGCTGATATTGTTATTGTTATTGCTGCTAATGTTATTGTTGCTTCTACTGTTGTTTCTGTTGTTGTCACTATTGTTCTTATTGTTGTTACTATTGTTGTTGTGGTTATTGATGTTGTTGTTGTAGCTATTGTTTTTGTTTTTGTTGTTGTTGTTGTTATAGATGCTATTGTTTCTGTTGTTAATGTTGTTGTTGTTGTTATTGCTTTTGCAGTTGTTTTTTTTGCTGTTGTTGTTATTGTTGTTGTTGTTGCTGCTGTTATTACTGTTATTATTTTTTTTTGTTGTTGTTGTTGTTACTGTTGCTATTGTTGATGTTGTTGTTGTTGATATTCTTGTTGTTAATATTCTTGTTGTTGTTGTTGGTGGTTATTGTATTATTGTTGTTCGTGTTGGCAATTCTGCTACTACAGTTTGTATTATTGTAAATGTTGTTGTTGATGTTGTTGTTTCTTTTGTTATTGTTGTTGTTGTGGCTGCTTGTTTTGTTGTTGTTGGTGGTGGTGGTGCTGTTGTTGTTATTTGTGTTGTTGGTAGTGTTGTTGATGCTAATGTTGCTATTGATGTTATTGTTGTTGTTACTGCTATTGTTGTTGTTATTGGTGGTGGTGGTGTTGCTTTCGTTGTTCTTGTTGTTGTTGTTGCTATTATTATTGTTACTTTTGTTGTTGTTGTTGTTGTTGCTATTGTTGTTGTTGTTGTTGCTGTTTTTGTTGTTGTTGCTGCTGTTGCTGCTGTTACTATTGCTGCTGTTATTATTGCTGCTATTATTAATGTTGTTATAGTTGGTGTTGGTGTTGCTATTGTAGTAGTTGTTATTGTTGTTATCGTTGTTGTTACTTCTATTGTTGTTGTTGTTGTTGCTTTTATTGTAGTTGTAGTTGTTGTTGTTGTTGTTGTTGAATCTATTGTTACTGCTGTAGTTTTTGATGTTTTTAATGTTGTTGTTATTTTTCTGGTTGTTGTTGTTATTGTTATTGCTGTTGTTATAGTTATTGTTGATGTTGTTGTTGTCGCTAATATTTTTGTTGTTGTTGTGGTTGTTTTTGTTGTTTCTGTTGTTTTTGTTGTTGTTGCTGTTGTTGTTGCAACTGTTGTTATTGCTATTATTGTTGTTGTTATTGTTGTTGTTGTTGTTATTGTTGTTGTTGTTGTTGTTGATGTTGTTGTCGCTGTTTTTGTTGTTGTTTGTTGTGTTGTTATTTTTGTTGATGTGGTGATTGTTGCTAAGGTAGTTGCTGCTGCTTTTGTTAGTGTTGTTGTTGTTATTATTCTTCTTATTGTTATTGTTGTTATTGTTGATGTTGTTGTTGTTGTTGTTGTTGTTGATGTTGGTGTTGTGGCTGTTTATGTTGTTATTGTTGTTATTGTAGTTGTTATTATTGTTCTTGTTGTTACAATTGTTGATGTTTTTATTGTTATTGTTGTTGTTGTTGTTGATTGTTGATGTTTTTGTTTTTTGTGTTGTTGTTGCTATTGCTGTTGTTGTTGTTAATGTTATTGTTATTACGGTAGTTGTTGTTGCTTTTGTCGGTGATTTGTGGTTGGGTACATTTTTGGTTGTTGTATGTTGTTTTTTTTTGATGATTGTTTGTGGCTGTTTTGCTTTTTGTTGTTTTTTTTTTTTTTATTGTTATTGTTGTTGTTGTTGTTGTTTGTTGCTTTTGCCTTGGTTTGCTCTTTGTTTTTGTTTGTTTGCTGCCCGTTTTTGGTGGTTGTTTGGTGTTGTTGTTTTGCTTTTCTTGCTCCCCTGGTTCTTGTTTGTTTGTTACCTCCTGCACTGCTAATTGTTGTTTTTGTTGATTTTGTTTCAGGTGTTGTTTTTAATGTTGTTGTTGTTGTTGTTGTTGTAGCAGTTGCAATTGTTGTTCTTGTTGATGTTGTTTTTGGTGTTTTTTTTATTTTTGTTTTTATTTTTGTTGTTGTTGATGTTGTTTTTTTCGTTGCTACAGTTGTTGCTATTGTTTTTGTTGTTGTTGTTATTATTATTATTGTTGTTGTTGTTGTTTTTGTTGCTGTTGTTGGTGGTGCTATTGTTGTTGTTGTTGTTGCTAATGATAATGTTGTTGTTGTTTCTACTATTGTTTCTACTGTTGTTGTTGCTATTGTTCTTCTTGTTGTTACTGTTGTTGTTGTTATTATTGTTGTTGTTGTTGTTGCTTTTGTTTTTTTTTTGGTTGTTGCTTTTGTTGTAGATGCTATTGTTTCTGTTGTTACTGTTATTTTTGTTGTTGTTGATACTGCTGTTGTTATTTTTGTGGTTGTTGTTGTTGTTGTTATTGCTGTTGCAATTGTTGTTGTTGTTGTGTTTGTTGTTATTGTTGTTGCTATTGTTGTTGTTGTTATTGTTGTTGTTGTTGTTTTGTTGCTGTTGTTGTTGTCGTTGTTGTTAGTATTGCTATTATTGATGTTGTTGTTGTTGCTATTGTTGTTTGTTGTGGTGGTGGTCATTGAATTTTTGTTGTTGGTGTTGGCGTTTCTGCTATTTGTGCTAATGTTATTGTTAGTGTTGTTGTTTCTGTTGTTGTTTCTTTTGTTGTTGCTGTTGTTGTTAAAGCTGCAGCTGTTGTTGCTGCTTGTTTTGTTGTTGTTCTTATTGTTGTTGCTGCTGTTGTTGTTGCTAGTGATAATGTCGCTAAAGTTGCTATTGGTGTTGTTGTTGTTGCTGCTGCTATTGTTGGTGTGTGGTTTGCAGTTTGTTGTTGTTTTATTTGTATTTTTGTTTCTTTGTTATTCTTGTTGTTTGTTGTTTGTTTGCTGTAGTTTTATTGTTGTTTTTTTTTTGCTGTTGTTGCTGTTGTTTGCTTGCTAGTTTGCTTGTTGTTTGTTTACTTGTAAGTTGGCTGTTTGTGTTGTATATTTTTGTTCTTGCTTTTGCTGTGCTGTGTTTTTAGTTGTATTGTTGTTACTGCAAGTTTTTTTATTATTGTTATTGCGGTTGTTCTTGTTATTGTTGATGATGTTGTTGTTGTTATTGCTTTTGTTGTTGTTGTTGTTGTTCATGATGATGTTGTTGCTGTTGTTATTATTATTGTTGTGGTTGTTTTTGTTTTTGCTATGGTTTTTTTTTGTTATTACTATTAATATTGTTGTTTTTCTTGCTATTATTATTGTTGTTGATGTTGTTGTTGCTATTATTGTTGTTGGTTTTGTCGTTGTTGTTGATGTTGTTGTTGTTGCTGCTGCTGCTACTATTGCTGCTGTTATTTTTGTTGCAGTTGTTGTTGATGGTGGTAGTGGTGTTTTTGTTGTTGCTGTTGTTATTGTTGAAGCTATTTTTGTTGTTATTGTTTTTGTTGTTGTTGTTGTTTTTGTAGTTATTGTTGCTGTTTTTGTTGTTGTTGTTGTTCTTATTGTTGCTGCTGTTATTGTTGCTTTTATTCTTGTTGTGTGTTGTTGTTTATTTTTTTATTTGTTTGTTGACGTTTAATTGTTTGCTAAGTGGTTTTGTTATTGTTTGTTGTTTTGTTGTTTGTGTTTTGTAGTTGTTGTCGTTGATTGTTGTTTGTTGTTGCTGGTTGTTATTGTTGATGTTGTTTTTGTTGCTGTTATGTTTGTTATTTTTGTTTTTTTTGTTTTGTTGTTTTTTTGGCTGTTATTAGCTGTTGTATGTTGTTGCTGACGTTGGTGTTGGGTTATTGAATGTTGTTGTTGTTTGTTGCTTTTAGTTGTTGTTACTGTTAGTGTTTGTTGGCTTAGTTCCTGCTTCTTTTTTACCTGTTTTTTTATGGTGGTTTTGTGTGCTTTTTTGTTGTTGTTGTGATGTTTTGTGTTGCTATTGTGTTGTTTAATTGTAGCTACTGTTTCTGGTTTGATGTTTTCTTTTTGTGCTACTGTTGTTGATGTTGTTGTTGTTGCTGTTGTTTCTTTTGTTGAAGCTGCCTGTTATTTGTTTGGTTTGATTTGCTTCTATTTGCTGGTGATAAGTTGGCTTAGTTTGCTATTGGTGTTTGTTGTTGTTGCCTGCTTAGCTATGTTGTGTGGTGTTTTGCAAGTTGTTGTTGGTTTTATTGTAATTTTTGGTGTTGTTATTCTTGTTGTTGTTGTTGTTGCTGTAGTTATTGTTGTTGTTTTTGCTGTTTTTGCTGTTGTTGCTGCTAGTTTGCTGTTGTTGTTATTGTAAGTGCTGTTGTTGTTGTTATTTTGTGTCTTGCTGGGCTGCGGTTGTTGTGTGTTGTTACTGTTTGTTTACTGCCATGTTTTTTTTATTATTAATTGTTTCTTGCGGTTGTGTCTGGTTACTGTTGATGAATGTTTGTTTTTGTTGGTTGTTTTCCGATGCTGTTTTTTGCTGTTGTTTATATTATTGTTGTGATATTGTTTTTTGTTTTTGTGGCTATGGTTTTTTTTTTTGTTATTTCTATTGTTTATGTTGTTTTTCTGCTATTATTATGTTGTTTGATGTTGTTTGTTGGCTATTATTGTTTGTTGGTTTTGTCTTTGTTGTTGATTTTGTTTGTGTTGCTTGCTGCTGCATACTATTGCTGGCTGTTTATGATTGTTGCCCTTTTTTGTTGATGGTGGTAGTGGTGTTTTTGTTGTTGCTGTTGTTATTGTTGAAGCTATTTTTGTTGTTATTGTTTTTGTTGTTGTTGTTGTTTTTGTAGTTATTGTTGCTGTTTTTGTTGTTGTTGTTGTTCTTATTGTTGCTGCTGTTATTGTTGCTTTTATTCTTGTTGTTGTTGTTGTTATTATTGTTGTTGTTGATGTTATTGTTGCTAATGTTGTTGTTATTGTTGTTGTTTTTGTTGTTGTAGTTGTTGTTGTTGTTGTTGTTGTTGTTGCTGTTTGTTTTGTTGATGTTGTTGTTGCTGTTGTTGTTATTGTTGTTGTTGTTGTTTTTGTTGTTTTTTTGCTGTTATTGTTGTTGATGTTGTTGCTGACGTTGTTGTTGTTATTGATGTTGTTGTTGTTGTTGCTGTTGTAGTTGTTGTTACTGTTATTGTTGTTGCGGTAGTTGCTGCTTCTTTTTTACTGTTGTTGTTATGGTGGTTGTGGTGCTTTTGTTGTTGTTGTTGATGGTTTTGTTGCTATTGCTGTTGTTATTGTTGCTACTGTTTATTGTTGATGTTGTTTTTGTTGCTACTGTTGTTGATGTTGTTGTTGTTGCTGTTGTTTCTTCTTTTTGTTGCAGCCTGCGTTATTGTTTTTGTTCTGTGTTGCTGCTATTTGTAACGACCTTGTTTTTTAGGTACGATATCGAGCAGTAACATTTATTTTGATAAAAACTGTGCTGGTTCCCGACGGATAAGTCGACGATCCTTCATGGTCCGATGGACCGTCGAGGTGTTTTTGTTCAAAAACACTAACTTTGAAAATCTGGGTAACTGGGATCAACTCTCTTAAACGTCACGATGGACTGGCAGTAGCGGAGCCGTCTTAGCCACTACGGACCGGTCACAATACCTTTTACAAACTGAAATTGAGTCTCTAACATTCTACGGACGTGCAGGGGAAACCTTCGTAGGTACGACGGGCCATCCACGGTAGCGTACTCGACTGAGTCGAATTTCTGCTGAGAGTTTTTAAAGGGTGTTTTGGACTATTCATACTTATAATTATGAAATATGTGTGGTAAGTGTAATAATTTAATTTAATAGGGGGTTAAAGTAGATAACCTTGAAATAAATGTTTGGGTTACTTTTATCATCTTTTAAATTGATTGTATGATAAATGTAGGGTACAAGAAAAGAATTAGAGCAATAAAAGAAAGAAAATACAGAGATGGGAGACGACGAAGAGAGAGGCAAAGAACGATAGAAAAGCAAAAGTCATTGGAGAGATGCTTGCTTGATCCCGATTCTTCGGTGGAGGTAGATTATGGTTTAATGCTATTCTAGTAAACACTCTTATAGCGATTGATATTTATTGATGGATATTGTAAAGTTTTTATATATACTTAATTGCGTTGTTGCACTGGTGTGATTATATAAATTGTGGACGGATTATAATGATGATACAGTGAGATATTAACAACATTAAATCAACTCTATTATGCTATGCCTTGGTAATAAAAGAAGGCTTGATAAAACTAAAAGAAAATAGATTAAATGGATGGGGTGTCACGACCGACACTAGTATTAGGGGATCGGGTGGTTACAACTGACACGTAGTATTAGGGGATCGGGTTTTCACGAACCGACCAAGTAGTAATAATGGATCGTGTGTCACGAACCGACACGTCTAATGGGGATCCGGAGGTCACGTTCCTACCCAGATAAATAAAGAGAATGGATCTTATCTTATATGGTGAAAAAAAAAAATATACTCCATCTAAGAACCTCATTCCCAACGATGATGGTGTGGAGGGCTTGAGTCCCTCATAGGTGCGCTTTGATGTTGTTTGTCCCATGGTTCTTGTACTGTGTTGTTTTTGCTAACCCTGTTGATATTGTAGTTCGTTTCTAAATTTATATTATGTTTATATTTATTTCGATTCTGAGTTGGCGATTGATACCTACTCAGTCACGTGTTCCCGTACTGACCCCTACTTGCATTTTCTTCTTGTTTATAAGAGAAAAAGTTTTTGAGTTCCTGCAATCTTATGCCAACAACTTCGACTCGTCTACAACTCTACCATCTTTAGCACGTTAGAATTCAGGGTAAGCTATTATTCCTATCGTCGGGCTGGATTCCCTCTTCTTCCACGTTTGAATGTCTTGAAGTTCGTACATGGACCATCTCTTTTTACTTATTTTAGTTCTTAATTATTCTTAGACCTTAGAAATTTCAGATAGAATGTTCTGGTTCTTAGATGTGATTGACTTCCATATTTTAGGTATATAATAATATATTTATAAGTTTATTTAATTGGGTTTATATTAATGAGTTTGGGTCTTCCTTCCCATTTGATTTTTTTATTCAAAATTTAATAAATACTGGTTAAATTTGGAGTTTAGATGTGGGGGGGGGTGTTGCTCACATAGGAGGATAAGTGTGGGTGCCACTCGCGGCCCGTTTTGGGTGGTGACACTATTGTTGTTGTTGTTGTTGTTGTTGATGTGGTTGTTTTTGTTGCTAATATTTTTATTATTGTTACTACGGCTGTTGTTGTTACTTTTATTGTTGTTGATGTGCTTGATGTTGTTATTGGTGTTATTTTTGTTACTGTTGTTGTTGTTGTTGTTGCAGCTGTTGTAATTGTTGTTGTTGTTGATGTTTTTTTTGTTGTTATTTTTTATGTTATTTTTGTTGTTATTAGTGTTGTTGTTGCTGCAGTTGTTACTATTGTTATTGTTGTTGTTGTTGCTGTTGTTGTTCTTGTTATTACTGTTGTTGATGCTTCTGTTGTTGTTGTTACCGTTGTTATTGTTGTTGTTGTTGTTGCTGTTATTATTGTTGTTGTTGTTGCTAATATTGTTGTTGCTATTGTTTCTGCTATTTTTTCTGTTATTGTTGTTGCTATCTTTCTTATTATTATTACTGTATTTGTAATTGTTGTTATTGTTTTTGTTGTTTTTACTTTTGTTGTTATTATTATTGTTATTATTTATGTTGTTACTGCTGTAGTTCTTATTTTTGTGGTTGTTCTTGTGTTGGTTATTGCTATTATTGTTGTTGTTGTTGTTGTTGTTGTTGTTTTTGTTGGTCAGCTATTAATTGTGTTTTTGTTGTTTTGTTTGTTTGTTCGCAATGGTTATTGTTATTGTTGTTAATGTTTTTTTGTTATATTGTTTTTTTTTTGTTGTTTGTGCTTGTATTATTTGTAGTAGTTGTTGTTGTTTATTATTATTATTCATTGTTTGTGGTTATCATAATGTTGTTGTTTTTTGTTGATGCTGCTCGTGTTGTTATTGTTTTTATGTTGTTGTTTGTTTTGTTCTACTATTGTGTTGATTGTATTGTTAGTTGTTATCATTGTTGTTGTTTTTCGTTGTTATTCTTGTTCTTGGTGCTTTTAGTATTGTTGTTTGTTTTGCCTGTTGTTTGTGTGAATCTAGTATTTCTGTTGTACTGTTGTTGTTTTTTATGGTTGTTTGTTGCCTATTATTGTTGTTTGGTTTTTGTCGTTGTTGTTGATGTTGTTGTTGTTGCTGCTGCTGCTACTATTGCTGCTGTTATTTTTGTTGCAGTTTTGTTGTTTGATGGTGGGTAGTTGGTGTTTTTTTTTGTTGCTGTTGTTATTGTTGAAGCTATTTTTGTTGTTATTGTTTTTGTTGTTGTTGTTGTTTTTGTAGTTATTGTTGCTGTTTTTGTTGTTGTTGTTGTTCTTATTGTTGCTATTGTTGCTGCTGTTAATTGTTGCTTTTCTTCTTTGGTTTGTATTGTTGTTGTTATTATTGTTGTTGTTGATGTTATTTGTTGCTAATGTTGTTGTGATTTGTTGTTGTTTTTGTTGGTTGTCGTTGTTGTTGTTTGTTGTTGTTTTTTGTTGTGGTTGTTGTTTTGTTGTTGTTTGCTTTGTTGTTGCATGTTGTTTGTTCTGTTGTTGTTTAGTTGTTTTTGTTGTTTCTTTTTTTTTTTGGCTGTTACTGTGTGTGTTTGCTGTTGTTTGCGCCGGTTGTTTGTTGTTTCTTTAGGCTGTTTGTTGTTGTTGTTGGCTCGTTGTCGTTGTTGTTCCCTCGTTCTTTGTTGTTGCGGTCTTTTTTTTTTCTGCTTCCCTTTTTTCCTGTTGTTTGTTCTTGTGGTTTTTGGTGCTCTTTGTTTGGTTGTTTGTATGCTAACCGGTGTTTTTGGTTGCGTCTTGCTGTGTGTTTCCTATGTTTGCTACCTGTTTATTGTTGACTCGGTTTTTTATTTTGTTTCTCCTGGTTGTTTGTTGTTTGTTGTTGCTGTTTTGTTTTCTTCTTTTTGTTGACGCTGCTGTTATTGTTGTTGATGTTGCGCACTTTTGTAAACGACCTGTTTAAGTCGATTCGATCAGTAACATTATTTTTTATAACAACTAGGCTGGGTCGACTGATAATCGACGATCCGTCATGTCAGCGATGGACCGTCGAGGGGTTTGTTCAAAAACATTAACTTTGAAAATCTGGGGTACTGGGATCAACTCTCTTAACGTCACGATGGAACTGCAGTCAGGGACCGTCGTAGCCACGACGGACCGTCACAGACCTTTTAATACTGAAATTGAGTCCCTCTAGTCTCGAACATGTCTGACGGTACTTGCAGGAAAGAACGTCGAGGTAACGACGGGCCGGCACGGGTAGCGTTACCCTCGACTGAGTCGAATTATCTTGCTGAGAGTTTTAAAGGGTGTTTTTTGGAACTAGTCAACTTATAAATTAATGAAATATGTGGGGTACGTGTCATACTTTACACTTACTTAATCATGGGGTTAAAGGAGATACCTTGAATACATATTTGGTTACTTTTATCCTCTTTTAAAATTGATTGTATGATAATTAGGGTAAAAGAACAACGAATCTAGAGAATAACAAGAAGACAAAGACAGAGAGGGAGCACGAGCGAGAGATAGAGGAAGAACCGAAGAAAAAGCAAAAGGCATTGGGTAGATAGCCTTGCTTGATCCGATTCTTCTGTGAGAGGAGGTTATGGTTTATGCTATTCTAGTAAACTCTTAATAGCGATTTGATTTTAATATTGAGTGGTAGTGTAAAGTTTATATATTACTTAATTGCGTTGTTGCATTGAGTTTTGGATTATATAAATTGGTGATGGATTAAATGTAATGATACAGTGAGATTTAACAACTTAAATCCAACTCTATTAATGATGATGCCTTGTATAAAAGAAGGCTTGATAAACTAAAAGATTTAGATTAATGGATGGGGTGTCACGGACCGAGCACGTAGTATTAGGTGGATCGGGTCCCACTAACCGAATCACGTTATGTATTGATGGATCGGGTTTCACAGAACCGACAAGAAGTAAATGGTGATCGGGTGTCACGAACCGACACGTAGTAAATAGGGGATCGGAGTGTCACAGTTCCCGACCCAAGATAAATAGAAGAGAAGAATCCTTATATTATGTGATTACCTCAATCTAAAGAACCTAATTCCCAAACGCATATGGTGTGGTGGAGGCTTGAGTCCTCATAGGTGCGCTTGATGTTTGTTGCCCATGGTTCTTGTACTTGTTGTGCTACCTGTTGAGTATGTAGTTGATTTTAAAATAATATTAATTTGATTTTTATAATTGATTCGATTCGGAAGTTGGGCCGATGAAATACCTCTCAGTACGTTCCCTGTAACTGACCCCTACTTACTTGTTTGCATTTTTTCTTTCTTGTTTATATTGTTGAGTGCAAGCATCGTGCCAACAACCTTCGACTCTTCTACAACTCTAGCCATTCTTTAGCAAACGTTAGAATTCAATGGGTAGCTATATCCTATCTTCGGGCTGGATTCTCTCTTTCACCGTCTTGATGTCTTGAAGTTCGTACATGACCTCTCGTTTACTACTTATTTTAGTTTTCTTATTTATTCTTAGACTTAGAAATTTCAGGATAGATTTTCTTGATGTTTGATTAACTTCCATATTTTGGTATGATAAGTAATATATTTAGAAGTTTATTTAATTGGTTATTTTTAATGAGTTTGGTCCTTTGCCGCATTTCTGGATTTGTTATTCAAAATTATATACTGGGTTGAAATGTTTGGGTTTAGCTTTGTTGGTTCTCTCTACATGAGGGGAGGATAAGTGTGGGTGCCACTCGCGGCCCTTTATTGGGTCTTGACACTATTGTTGTTTGTTGTTGCTGTGGTTGAATGTGTTGTGTTTTGTTGCTAATATTTTTATTATTGTTTCTACGGCTGTTGTTGTTCCTTTGGAATATTGTTGTTGAATGTGCTTGATGTTGTTATTGGTGTTATTTTTGTTACTGTTTGTTGTTTTGTTGTTGTTGCAGCGTGTAATTGTTGTTGTTGTGTGCTGTTTTTTTTTTGTTGTTTCTTTGTTCTGTTCGTTTTGTTTGTTCTTAACGTGTCGTTTGTTGCTGCCAGTTGTTTACTCTTGTTCCTTGTTGTTTTGTGTTGTCTGCTTGTTTTTTTTGATTCTTGTTTCTTACCTGTTGTTGCCCTGCCGTCCTCTGTTGTTGTTCTGTTCCCGATTGTTGATTTGTTTGTTTGTGTGTTTGTTCCTGTTCTTCTGTTGTTGTTGTTGCTCCTCTTGTTGTTGCTCTTGTTTCTTCCTGTGCTGCTTTTTTCTGTTCTTGTTTTTGGCTCTCTTTCTTATTCTTTCCTGTCCTTTTGTGTCTTGTTTTTTTCTTGTTTTTGTTGTTTATGATCTACTTTTTGTTGAATTATTTATTAATTGTTATTATTTATGTTGTTATGACTTCTGTAGTTTCTTTATTTTTTTGTGGGTGTTCTTGTTGTTGGGTCTTGCTATTATCTGGTTGTTGTTGTTGTGTTGTTGTTGTTTGTTTGTCGCTATTGTTGTTGTTGTTGTTGTTGTTTGTTGTTGTCGCTAATGTTATTGTTATTGTTGTTAAATGTTTGTTATTTAATGTTTTTTTTTTGTTTGTTTCTTTGTTATTGTAGATTTGTTTTTTTGTTATTATTATTATTATTGTTGTGGTTGTTGTTGTTGTTTTTGTTGATGCTGCTATTGTTGTTGTTGTTTATGTTGTTGTTGTTGTTTCTACTATTGTAGTTGATGTTGTTGTTGTTATCATTGTTGTTGTTTTCGTTGTTATTGTTGTTCTTGCTTTTAGTATTGTTGTTGTTGCTGTTGTTGTTGAATCTATTATTTCTGTTGGTACTGTTGTTGTTGTTGATGTTGTTGTTGCTATTATTGTTGTTGGTTTTGTCGTTGTTGTTGATGTTGTTGTTGTTGCTGCTAAGCGTGGCTCACTTATTGCTGCTGTTATTTTTTGTTTCAGTGGGGATTGTTGTTGATGGTGGTAGTGTGTTTGTTGTTTTGTTGGGCATGTTGTCTATTGTTGACCCGCATCTTTTTGATTGTTCATTGTTTTTTTGTTGTTGTTGTGTTTTTTTGTAGTTATGTTGCTGTTTTTTTGTTTGTTTGTTGTTCTCTTGTTTAGCTGTTCTTGTTGCTTTTTATTTTATTCTTGTTTTGTTGTTGTTTGTTCTTATTGTTGTTGTTGGTATTGTTGCTAATGTTGTTGTTAATTGTGTTTGTTTTTGTTGTTTTTGTAGGTTGTTTGTTTGTTTTTTTGTTGTTGTTGTTGCTGGTTGTTATGTTGTTGAATATTTTTGTTGCTGTTGTTGTTATTGTTGTTGTTGTTGTTTTTGTTGTTTTTTTGCTGTTATTGTTGTTGATGTTGTTGCTGACGTTGTTGTTGTTATTGATGTTGTTGTTGTTGTTGCTGTTGGTATTTTGTTTTTTATAACTTTTTATTGTTTGGTGCGGTATTTGCTGGCTGTCTTTTTTACTGTTTTTTTTTATCGGTTGGTTGTTGGTGCTTTGTTGTTTGTTGTTGATGGTTTTGTTGCTATTGCTGTTGTTATTGTTGCTACTGTTTATTGTTGATGTTGTTTTTGTTGCTACTGTTGTTGATGTTGTTGTTGTTGCTGTTGTTTCTTTTGTTGAAGCTGCTGTTATTGTTGTTGATGTTGCTGCTATTTGTAACGACCTGTTTAGTCGATTCGAGCAGTAACATTATTTTGATAAAAACTGGCTGGGTCGACGGATAAGTCGACGATCCGTTATGGTCACGATGGACCGTCGAGGGGTTTTGTTCAAAAACACTTAAACTTTGAAAATCTTGGTACTGGGATCAACTCTCTTACGCACGAGAACTGCCAGTGGGACCGTCCCCCGTACCACGACGGACCGTCACACAGCCTTTTAACTGAATTGAGTCATCTGAACATTGTGACGACGTGCAGGAAGGAACCGTGCGTAGTACGACGGGCCCGTCACGGGTAGCGTACCCGCGACTGATTTCCGCATTTCTGCTAGAGTTTTAAGGGTGTTTTTGGACTATTCATACTTAATAAATTATTAAATCTGTGGGGGTAAGTGTAAGAATTTATTAATTAGGGTGTGTTAAAGGAGGATAACCTTGAAATAAAGAGTTGGGTACTTTTAATCATCTTTTAAAATTGATTGTATCTCATTACAGGTAAAAGAAAAAATCTCGCAGAAGCACACAAGACAGAACAAGACAGGAGGGAGAACTCGAAGAGAAGAGAAAGAACGAAAGAAAAGCAAAGGCATTGGTGAGATCGCTTTGCCTTGATCAACGATTCTTCTTCGTTTGGAGGTAGATTATGGTTTTATGCTATTCGTAGTAAACTCTTATCGCATTGATATTTATTGAGTGGTATTGTTTAAAGTTTTTAAATATATACTTAATTGGCGTTGTTGCATGATTGTGATTATATAAATTGTGATGGATTATAAATGATGAGACAGTGAGAATAAATTAACAACATTCAATCAAACCTATTAATGATTTATGCCTTGGTAATAAAAGAAGGCTTGAAATAAAAAACTAAAATAAATGATATTAATGGATGGGGTTCACGGACCGACCGTAGTATTAGGGGATCGGGTGTCAGGCTAACCGACACGTAAGTATTAGGGGATCGGGTGTCACGAACCGACAAATTAGTAATAAATTGATCGGTTGTCACGAACCGACACGGTAGGAATAGGGGAGATCGGAGTGGTCACCGTTCCGACCAAGAGAAATAAAGAGAATGAAATCTTATATTATGGTGATATACTCAATCTCAAAGAGACCTAATTCCCAAACGAATATGGTGTGGAGGCCTTGAGGTCTCATAGTTGGGCTTTATGATTGTTGCCCATGGGTTTTCTGTAACTTGTTGTTGCTACCTGTTGAGTAACTTTGTAAAGTTGGATTTTTAATATTATTGGTTTATATGATTTCGATTCTGAGTTGGCCGATCATACCTACGCAGTCCGTGTTCCCTTTAACTGAACCTCCTACTTGCATTTTCTTCTTTTTATATTGTTGATGGCAATCGTGCCAACAACTTCGACTCTTCTACAACTCATTCCTTTTTTTGCACGTTTAGAATTCCGGGTAAGCTATTATTCCTACTCCGGGCGGGATTCTCTTCTTCACGTCTTGATGTCTTGAAGTTTTCTACATGGACCCTCTCTTTACTTATTTTAGTTCTTACTTATTGCTTAGACTTAGAAATTTCAGGATAGATGTTCTTGATGTGAATGACTTCCATATTTTGTGGGTATGATTAAGTAAATATAATTTAGAAGTTTATTTAATTGGTTAATGTAATGAGTTTGGTCTTCCCATTTTGATTTTGTTATTCCAAAAGTTTATAAAAATACTGGTTGACATGTTGGAGTTTTAGATTTGTTGGTTCGCTCACATAGGAAGATAAGTGGTGGGTGCCACTCGCGTTCCCTTTTTGTGTCTTGACACTTATTGGTTGTTGTTGTTTGCTGTTGTTTTTTGGTTGTATTTTTGTTGCTACTATTTTTATTATTGTTACTCACGGGCTGTTTTTGTTACTTTTATTGTGTTTGATGGGCTTTGATGTTTGTTATTGGTGTTAATTTTTGTTTACTGTTGTTGTTGTTGTTGTTGCCGCTGTTGAAATTAATTGGTTTTTGTTGTTATGGTTTTTTTTGTTGTGTATTTTTTTATGTTCTTTTTTTGTTGTTTATTATAGTGTTGTGTTGCTGCAATTGTTCTATTGTTTATTGTTGTTGTTGTTGCCTGTTGGTTGTTCTTGTTATTACTGTTGTTTTGATGCCGTCTTGGTGTGTTGTTTACCGTTTGTTGTTGTTTGTTTGTTGTTGTTAGCGTTATTATTGTGTGTTGTTTGCTATATGTTGTTGACTATTGTTTCCTGCTATTTTGTTCGATTATTGTTTGTTGCTATCTTTCTTATTATTATTACTGTATTTGTAATTGTTGTTATTGTTTTTGTTGTTTTTACTTTTGTTGTTATTATTATTGTTATTATTTATGTTGGTACGACCTCTAGCTGTATTCTTTATTTTTGTGTGGTTTCTTGTGTTGGTTATTGCTATTATTGTTGTTGTTGTTGTTGTTGTTGTTGTTGTTGTTGTCGCTATTATTGGTTGTTGTTGTTGTTGTTGTTGTCGCTAATGTTATTGTTATTGTTGTTAATGTTGTTATTATTGTTTTTTTTTGTTGTTGTTCTTGTTATTGTAGTAGTTGTTGTTGTTATTATTATTATTATTGTTGTGGTTGTTGTTGTTGTTTTTGTTGATGCTGCTATTGTTGTTTGTTTGTTATGTTTGTTTTTGTGTGTTTCTACTATGTAAGTTGATGTTGTTTGATTGTTCTCATTGTTGTTTTTTTTTCGTTGTTATTGTTGTTCTTTCTTTGCTTTTAGTATTTTGTTTGTTGTTGCTGTTGTTTGTTGAATCTATTTATTTTCTGTTGGTTACTGTTTTGTTGGTTGTTGTGTTGTTATAGTTGTTTGTTTACTTTTTTGGTGTTTGTTTGTTATTTGTTTGTTGTGCTAGTGTGGTTTTGTTTTTGTTTGTCGCTAATGTTTTAGTACTTGTTTTTGTTTGTTGTTGTTGTTTCTGCTGTTTTTGATATTGTTGTTCGTTGTTGTTTTTGTTGCTGCTGTTTGTTGTTGCTATTATTGTGTTGTTTTGTTGTAGTTGTTGTCTTGTGTTTTTTTTATTTTGGGGAGGGGGGGGGGGGGGGGGGCGCCGAGGAGGGGGGGGCGAAGGGATGGCGGGGCGGGCGGGGGGGAGGGGGGGGGGGGGGGGGATGGGGGGCGGAGGGGTGGGAGGAGGGGTAGGGTGGGAGCCGGGGGCGGGGGGGGGGGGGGGGGGGGGTGGGGACGGGGGGGGGGGGGGCGGGGGGGGGGGGGATGGGGGGGGGGGGGGGGGGATGGGCGGGGGGGGGGGGGGTTGGGTTTGTGGAGTGGGGGAGACGGGGGGGTGTTGGGCGCGGGGGGGGGGGTGGGGTTGGTGACGAATTGTGTGTTGAGGTTAGCGTTAGTTTTTGTTTTGCGTGTGGTGGTGTGGGTTCGTGTTGTGTTTTTTGGTTGTTGTTGTTTTGTTGCTTCTGGTTTTTGAGCTGTTTTCTTTGTTCTATTTGTTTTTGTTTTTCTATGATTCTTGTTTGTTGTTCCTTGTTGCTCCTTGTCTGTTTGTTGCTTCCTGTTGTGTGTTGTTGTTGTTTTCCTTGACTATTTGTGTTGTGTATTGTTCATTGTTGTTTTATGGTGCTGCTATGCTCTCTTTGTGTGTTGTTTGTTGTTTTTTGTTTGTTGAATGTTTGTTACTGTTGTTGTTTTTGTTGCTATTATTTTTGTTATTGGTACTGCTTCTATTGTTGTTGTTGTTATTGTTTTTTGATATGCTTGATGTTGTTATTTATGTTGTTTTTGTTACTGTTGTTGCTGTTGTTGTTGCAGCTGTTGTAATTGTTGCTGTTGTTGATATCGTTTTTGTTGTTGTTTTTGATGTTGTTTTTGTTGTTATTGGTGTTGTTGTTTTTGATCTTTTTGTTGTTGTTGCTGCTGTCTTTACTATTGTTGTTGTTGTTGTTGTTGCTGTTGTTGTTCTTGTTTTTACTGTTGTTGATGCTTCTGTTGTTGTTCTTACTGTTGTTGTTGCTTTTGTTGTTGTTGCTGTTATTATTGTTGTTGTTGGAAATATTGTTGTTCCTGTTGTTTCTACTATTTTTTCTACTGTTGTTATTGCTATCTTTCTTATTATTATTACTGTTGTTGTTGTTGTTATTGCTGTTGTTGTTGTTAATTTTGTTATTGTTCTTATTGTTGTTGTTGTTGCTATTATTTCTGTTGTTGTTCTTATTTTTGTGGTTGATCTTGTGGCTGTTATTGCTATTGTTGTTTTTGTAACTGTTGTCATTCTTGTTGTTGTCGCTACTGTTGTTTTTGTTGCTGTTGTTTGTATTGTTTTTGTTTTTGTTGTTGTTGCTTTTGTTTTTGTTGTTACTGTTGTTGTTGTTGTTGCTATTGTTTTATTTGTTACTGATATTATTGTTGTTGTTTTTGTTTTTGTTGTTTTTGTTGTTGATGTTATTGCTATTATTATTGTTGTTGTTCTTGTTGTTGCTGACGTTGTTGCCTCTATTTTTGTTGTTGGCTATTTGTTTTGTGTTTTTGTTGGTTTGTTATTGTTTTGTTGTTTCTCCTGAATTTTGTTGCTCCTACGGTAGTTTGGTTTGTACTGTTGTTTAATGTTGTTTGTTGTGAATTGGTTCTTATTTTGGTTTTTTTGTTGTTGTTGATGTTGTTCTTGTTGTTGTTGCTTTTGCTGTTAGTGTTGTGGCTGTTGTTGTTGTTATTGTTGTGTTTTTCTTTATTGTTACTATTGTTGTTGTTCGTTGTTTTTTATTGTTGATTTTTTTTGTTTTTGCTGCTGTTGTTGCTATTGTTGTTGTTTTTGTTACTGTTATTGCTATTGCGGTAGTTGTTGTTGCTTTTGTTGGTGTTGGTGTAGGTGTTTGCTTGTTGTTGTTGTTGATTTGTTTTGTTCTTTGTTGTCGTTGTTTTTTAGTCTTTTTGGTTTTATTCTTGTTCTTATGTTGTTGTTGTTCTCTTGCTGTTTGCTTGTATTCATCTTGTTTGTGTGTTTGCTACGTGTGTTGTTTGTTGTGTTGTTGTTTTGTTACTTCTGTTGCTGTTTTGCTGTTTCCTGTTCTTCAGTTGTTGCTGCTATTGTTGTTGTTGTTATTGTTGATGTTGTTTCGGGTGTTGTTTTTATTGTTGTTCTTATTGATATTGTTGCTGTCATGTTGCTGTTGTTGCTATTGTTTTTGTTGTTATTGTTGTTGTTGTTGTTGTTATTGTTGTTGTTGTTGCTGCTAAAGTTATTGTTGCTTCTACTGTTGTTTCTGTTTTTGACGCTATTGTTCTTATTGTTGTTACTATTGTTATTGTGGTTATTGCTGTTGTTGTTGTAGCTTTTGTTTCTATTTTTGTGGTTGTTGGTGTTGTTATAGATGCTATTATTTCTGTTGTTAATGTTATTGTTGTTGTTGTTATTGCTTTTGTAGTTATTTTTTTTTGCTGTTGTAGTTATTGTTGTTGTTGTTGCTGCTGTTATTCTTGTTTTTTTTTTTTTGTATTTGTTGTTGTTGTTACTGTTGCTATTATTGATGTTGTTGTTGGTGGTGGTGGTTATTGTATTTTTGTTGTTCGTGTTGGCAATTCTGCTACTATTGTTTGTGTTATTATAAATGTTGTTGTTGTTGTTGTTGTTTCTTTTGTTATTGTTGTTGTTGTTGTTGTCGCTTGTTTTGTTGTTGTTGGTGGTGCTGGTGCTGTTGTTGTTGCTGGTGTTGTTGGTAGTGTTGTTGTTGCTAATGTTGCTATTTGTGTTATTGTTGTTGTAGCTGCTATTGTTATTGTTGTTGTTGCGGTTGGTGTTTCTTTCGTTGTTATTGGTGTTGTTGTTGTTGCTATTATTATTGTTGTTATTATTGTTGTTGCTGTTGTTGCTATTGTTGTTGTTATTGTTGCTATTGTTGTTGTTGTTGCTGCTGTTACTATTGTTGCTGTTATTAATGCTGCTGTTATTAATGCTGTTGTAGTTGGTGTTTGTGTTTGTGTTGGTGTTGTTTTTGTTTGTGTTGATGTTGATATTGTAGTAGTTGTTGTTGTTGTTATCGCAGTTGTTACATTTATTGTTATTGTTGTTGTTGTTTTTATTGTTGTTGTAGTTGTTGTTGCTGTTGTTGTTAAATCTATTGTTTCTGTTGTTACTGCTGTTGTTTTTGATGTTGTTAATGTTGTTGTTATTTTGGGGGTTGTTTTTTTTCATTTCGTTTTCTTGGTGTTGTTCTCCGTTCTTGTTTGTTGGGGTTGTTGTTTGTCGCTCCTCTTTTTTTGTTGCGTTTCCTGCTTTTTTTTTTGTTGTTTTTTGTTCTTGCGTTCTTTTTGTTGTTGCCACGGCTGTTGTTCTTGCGCCTCTTCCTTTATTGTCTTGTTGTTGTTAGGTGTTCTCTTGTTCTGTGTTGTTGCTGCTCTTGTTTCGCGTGTTTTTGTGTTGTTTTATGTTGTGTTGTGTTTATCATTAGTTTTTGTTGCTCTGCTTGCTGCGGTGATTGTTGCTAAGGTAGTTGTTTCTGCTTTTGTTAGTTTTGTTGTTGTTATTATTCTTCTTATTGTTATTGTTGTTGTTGTTGATGTTGTTTTTGTTGTTGCTGTTGCTGTTGGTGTTGTGGCTGTTTGTTTTGTTGTTGTTCTTGTCTGTCCTTTGTGTTTCCTTGTTCCTGTTAGTTGCCGGTTGTTGCTTGTTGCTGTTTTTCTTTTTTGCCTGCTGTTGTTTGCTCTTTGCTGTTTGTTCTTATTCCTGTTCTTGTTCTTTGTGCGTTAGTTGTTGTTGCTTTTGTTGGGGTTGGTGTTGGTGTTTTGGTTGTTGTTGTTGTTGATGATGGTTTTGTGGCTGTTGCTTTTGTTTTTATTGTTATTGTTATTGTTGTTGCAGTTGATTGTTGATATTGTTGTTCTTGGTACTGTTGTTGGTGTTGTTGTTTCTTTTATTGCTACTGTTGTTATTGTTGTTTTTGTTGCTGCTATTGTTGTTAATGTTGATTTTATTTCTGGTGTTGTTTTTAATGTTGTTGTTTTTGTTGCAGCATTTGTAATTGTTGATGTTGTTTTTGGTGTTGTTTTTATGTTTGTTGTTGTTGATGTTGCTTCTGTTGTTGCTATTGTTTTTGTTCTTGTTGTTATTATTATTGTTGTTGTTATTATTGTTTTTGTTGTTGTTGTTGCTGTTGTTGTTAGTGTTATTGTTGTTGTTGTTGTTGCTAATGTTAATGTTGCTATTGTTTCTACTATTGTTTCTACTGTTGTTGTTGATATTGTTCTTCTTGTTGTTACTGTTGTTGTTATTATTATTATTGTTGTTGTTGTTGCTTTTATTTTTATTTTTATTGCTTTTCTTGTTGTTGTTGTTGATACTGCTGTTGTTATTTTTGTGGTTGTTGTTGTTGTTATTGATGTTGCAATTGTTGTTATTTTTGTTGTTGTTATTGTTGTTGCTATTGTTGTTGTTGTTATTGTTGTTGTTGTTGTTGTTGTTTTGTTGCTGTTGTTGTTGTCGTTGTTGTTACTATTGTTATTGTTGATGTTGTTGTTGTTGCTATTGTTGTTACTGGTGGTGGTGGTTATTGTATTTTTTTGTTGGTGTTGGCGTTTCTTCTATTTGTGTTGGTTTTATTGTTAGTGTTATTGTTGCTGTTGTTGTTTCTTTTGTTGGTGTTGTTGTTGTTGATGCTGCAGCTGTTGTTGCTGCTTGTTTTGTTGTTGTTGTTGTTGTTGCTGTTGTTGTTGCTGGTGATGTTGTTGCTAATGTTGCTATTGTTGTTGTTGTTGTTGTTGCTGCTATTGTTTGTGTGGTGGTTGTTGTTGTTGTTGGTTTTATTGTAATTTTTGTTGTTGTTGTTTTTCTTGTTGTTGTTGTAGCTGTAGTTATTGTTGTTCTTGTTGCTGTTGTTGATGCTGCTGTAGGTGGTGGTGGTGTTGGCGTTGCTGCTAGTTTGCTGTTGTTGTTATTGTAAGTGCTGTTATTGTTGTTATTTTTATTGTTGTTGTTGTTGTTGTTGTTGCTGCTGTTGTTGTTGCTGTAGGTTTTTTTTATTGTTGTTATTGCGGTTGTTGTTTTTGTTGTTGATGATGATGTTGTTGTTGTTGTTTGTGTTTTTGTTGTTATTATTATTGTTGTTGTTGTTTTTGTTTTTTCTAAATTTTTTTTATTACTATTGTTATTGTTATATTTGTTGCTATTTTTGTTGTTGTTGATGTTGTTGTTGCTATTATTGTTGTTGGTTTTGTTGTTGTTGTTGCTGTTGTTGTTGTTGCTGCTACTACTCTGGCGGCTATGCTTATTTTTGTTGGAAAGCAGTTGTTTTGATTGATTGGTTGGTAAGTGGGTGTTTGTTGTTGTTGCTGTTCTTCTTGTTGAAGCGATTTTGTTTTGTTTATCGTTTTTGTTGTTGGTATTATAACCCACCAGGCGGATGACATGCGAGGGGGATTTCCACCTGAAATGCCACGTACTCTTACCTCTCTATCTAGTGGGTCCCAGTTTGGGGTCGGGGGCAGCCCGCCTATCACTCTTGATCTAGAGTCACTACAATAGGAGCGTAGAACTCTCAAAAACCTTCACTATAAACGTCCCAACAGATGCGCTGTCCACTCTAACTCTACTCGATGTCTGGTGAAGAGATTGTGGATCTCTGGCTGGTCCCGGGGACTTCCCTCAAGGACCCCGCCGTCCCCCACTGTAAGTGTCCGATTCATGACATCCTTTTTCAATTCAAGAACTTTGCATCAGAATAGTACTTGATACTGCCCTTTGAAACACACCACCCAGAAGTGCTGTGGCTGGTTTGGTAATCGGTGGTGAGGAGCACGAGGTTTGGTGCACCGGGTGTGGATTCCAAACGTGTAGCCTCATTTAGACGGGCAGACTTGCATGTGATGGGTTGCGGGAACCTCATCAGATCCGGAGGCTTCCTCTTACCACAAAACGCCTAAGGAGCCATACGCTCCTTCTTCGACTTCTTCTTAGTAAGCTGCCCCATAATGGTGGTGACTGTCCAGTGTTCGCTCCTCATCAGACAGGGGGCCAGTGATTACGCTAAACGCCACCTATTTGGGGTGTGGCGCAACGCAGTACGTGCGCTGCCTCGGTAAATGGAGTGACCGTGACTGGGGGAACGTACTCGGGGTCACGCTCATCATCAAGTCAAACGATCCAGGCAGGCAGACGGGGCCGACAAAACTTTGATCGCCCTCGTGAGGCCATAAACCGATTTGTTTTGGTGGCCATAATGATAGTACCTTTAACGAATCAATTTATACTACTGATCATACAAGACTAGGAAAACCACACAAAATAAATAAATAGAAGAGTTAAGATGCAATTACATTTTATAGTAATATATGAAACCTATGGGCCAGGTTTTTACGACGCATCGTGGTATGGCGGACCGTCATGGGGTCCGTTCGTGTCTTAACTTAGATAATTTGTTTATCTTTGAGAGACGCCTGGGGAGAGTCTCCGACAGTATGACGTTATATGCAGGACCAGACCTTCACAGGTACAAACGGTCCGTCGTAGGTGTCCATAGAGGACACGTTGAAAACACATATGGATACCCTTGGAAAGGGGTCTCTGACCATCATATAGAACGGTCCAATGCCAGACGGACAGTCTAGGATATGACGGTCCGTCATTTTATTCCGTAAGAGACACTTACAAAAAGTATGGACCCCCTTAACACCCTAAGAGGGCGGGGCGGGGGTCTCTGCTCGTCATAAATTGTTAATTTATACAGGATTGGAATCGTAGAGGGATGACGGTCACTCGTAGTTGTCCGTTTGTGGATACTTAGAAAAATAGAGAGAGACCCTTAGGAATAGGGTCTCTGACAACCAAAATGGTTGTGCAGGACAGATCATCGTAGAATGACGATCCGTAGCATGTGACTATTGGAGGAGACTTAGAAAGTGTGAGAGACCCTTAGGAATAGGGTCTTTAACAACAAGAACAGTTGTGCAAGATGTACCGTCGTGGGAACGATAGTCTGTCTCATGTCGCCGCTAGTGGACACTTGAAGAAAATTGGACATTGGGTAGTTAGGGTAGTTGTAAGAGACCCAATGATGGTGCGTCATGGGAACGACGGTCCATCATCGGGGTCTCGTTTTGTAACTTAGTGACACAACTGGGGATTCCTCATTCATCCCCTATGACACAAGTAGAAATTGTAGTATTTTAACCTACATTTGTCTAACCCAAGATTAACCCTAGTAAACTATCAATGACTAAGCAACCTATTTCCAGAGTTTTACATGACATTTCGAGGATGTTTTCATCAACCTAGGTCAGACGAATTTTATTAAAGAAATGAACCTATCAAGAGGAACTAGTCCCTCATACTAATTTATAAAACAAAATTGCAATATAAATTATTAGAAATGTATAGACACATACTTGAGAATTTGGGGAAAAAACGACCGACAGAAAGGGGTACTTGTTAACAAGTAGTGACCCACAACAACAGCTCTGACTAGTAAGTTGATGAAATTTTTTAGGACTTTGGGGAAAATGATCGTTGTAAGAGAGAGGGGTTATGACTTTTGTAATTGAAAAGGTGGGAAATTGGTAGAAGAGTGAAGGAATTGGGTGGAATGAGGGTGGGGGGGTTTTAAATGTTGAATTTTTAAAAAACCCCAGCCGTGTGTGGGGTTTCGGGTCACTTAATTAATGATGCAACTATTCCCCGACGATGGTCCGTCTCAGTTGTGACGGTACGTCATTGGTTCCATACCGTGCCCTAGTTTGAAAATAACAGAAAGACGTACCTGGCAAGACAGATTCATGCGACAGTCTGTCACTGGAACAACGGTCAGTCGATGTATCCGTCATTGACTGCTGTAGAGTGATTTTCTACAGAATTTCCTGATGCTGTGCCTGCAAATTTAAAACCCATTAGTAGAAAATGCTACCATTACTAGAGAGAAAAACTATAAGTATTGGGTTGTCTCCCAACAAGCGCCTGATTTAACATCGCGGCACGACTGAGAGGCCACTTGATTACTCTCCTCATTCAATCAGGATGGTATGCCGCTATCACTAATCACTTCGTTTTTTTTTCACTGATGCAGTATGCCCAGATAGAGTTTAATTATTCTCAATAATCTAAACCGCACTCCCCTTGGTTTTTAACTCAACCTGCTCATGAGGGAATACTGGGCACTCAATAATCGCCAAGTCCCGTTTTGGAATTGAGCTTGCTCGGAAGCCAATGCAAGCCTCGAACTGGTCTAACAACAAACCAACCCCCCACAATAAACTCTCGTTTTTTTTCACTGTAGGTCATTAGTAGCCTTCTTCATCATTCTTTTGTTGGGTATGCAGATACCGATGGAGCTCACCACTCTGCCCTGGACCTACAAATGTTGAAGGTCGCTGCTTTCATTGTTCCCAACCCAAATTTCATCTGCCCCCTTTCCCTATCAATAAAGAGGCCTCCTACTGAACCCGTAGCAAGGAATTGGCTCCCAAGAAATAATAGTAACGGTTCCAAAATCGACATCAACAATCAAGATAACAAAATTCTTCCAGAAATATAACGACGCCACTTTTACAGCCAATCGTGCAGTATCCTTATAGGCCTTTCCTACTGTTCATCAATCCATCAGTATAAGCAATCTTAGGTGGACTTTGGGTCCCCAAACCCAACTTCTTGTAACATCGAGAGGGGCAAACATGAGATTTCTGCTTTTGCCCCCAGATCACAATATGCGTTCACAAAATGGTAATGACCCGACTGTACAAGAATAAGTGATGCACCCCGAATCCTCTTGTCTTTTTGTACGACATATCTTGTCCCAATAACACTACAATGTTGCATTCTATCATCCTTCCTCGAAAGTTACGATCCTTTTCTTTGGTAGTAAACATATCTTTCATACCTTTTACATAACCTGGCATTTTGTTCTAGGCTTCTACCAAAATGGACTGGATAGAAAGATCTTCAAGCAATTGTTATAAATGTTAATACCGTACCATCCCTAGTTCTTTTTCACTAATACTCTGAGGAAGGAAGGTGGTGTATATAGGCATGGGAATTCACCTTTGTAGGGACTTCTACATCTTTTCCAGTGCGATCTTCTGCTTCAACCACTACCCTCTACCACCTTACCGTTATCCTTTCTCAACCCTTTTCCTCATAACGGCATAGGGTGGGTCAATGGTTTGCTAAATCCCCGAGTATGTTTTTCCCTACAATGTCCTCAATTTTTTTTGGATTTTGGACAGTGTCACTAGTGAGAGCGGTGCTGGGTGTCGTTGTGTTCCAGTCCGCAGATATTGGTCATTTTGCAACTTATCTCCTTTAATCGATATTGCATGTGTATCAACTTTTTTGGCCCATACCACCCGCTAAAATCACCACTCCTTTACTCGTTAATGTTTTTCTCATCACGTAGCTCGAACCTCCTCATAATTTTTGTGCAACATATCCTGAACAGTCGCGCCACTAAAACTATCTCCACCATCCCTAGGAGTAACATCACAATTTTGAGGAGGAACATAGGGCCCATTCTTATCATTTATGTTATTGTAGTTACCCCTGTTGATGTTGTTGCGCGGTGTTAGTTTCCATATCGCACATAATGAACCTATAGTTACCATAGTTTCGACCTTTGTTCCCTTGACCTTGGCACCAATTCTCCTGATTAGAGCCTTAAGCACTTTGTCGATAACCCCCCGTTTGCTCAGTTACCGCATAGGAATCCTCCGCATAATAGCATTCATCATTATGTGGTGGTTGTGGTGCATTTATCTTTTCTACACCCCAAAATGCATTATGTTTTTTTTATTACCAACCCCAAAGCTCCGTTCTCATCTGAGCCATTTCTTCTTGACGAATCTATTTGGGGGGGGGGGGGGGGGGGGGGGGGCTGGGTTTGTGAGTGGACTGCACTTGCGGAAGGGTCTTTCTCCCCCGGTATCTACTTTCCTCTTCCTTCCAAGATTTTATTATTCGTGAGATTGTCTCTAATTCTTTTCAGCAATCTCAGCATAAAGAAACTCCCCAGAAGTTCCAAATGGCGTATCACGTGTCCACCACCTCTTTATATTATCATCATGTCCCCGACAGATAGTATTCCCCTTAAGGTTACTCATCAGCTTATGGGGTGATTGGGGTCGCTTCTCTCAAAAAACGAGGTGAATCTTCCAAGAACTACTAACTAACTCTCCTGTAGTGCCACAAATTGTTCACTCTATCCTTTTGGTTTTAAGTTTCTTTGAGAACCGGGTATAGCGTCTAAGAAACGTCCCCTTATTGGTTCCAACTGAAAAATAAGTTGTAAGGGAGCTTAGTAAACCATATAGAAGCCTCTCCCTTCAGTGAGAAATAAACACTCTTAGCCCTATTACATCCAAGTCCAAGTCAGGACTCTCTACACAACTTTTACACACTTCCCTAACCTTAGATATATGGGCATGCGGATCCTCAGAAGGTATCCCAGAAAACAAACCTCTGGAAGTGAGCATTTGCATTAGGCTACTAGTTACCACAAAGGTGTGGCCTGGTGGTAGAGCGGGAAAGAAAAGTGGCCCATCCGAGTCTGCTATATTGTCATAGCCTCTGTAATATTCTTCGGGTCGTGGGGCGGGATTTCGTCCCCTCTATTGTTGTTCACCCGGAGTATGGGGTAAAAACTGACCATGAATATGAACTGGGGCTGGGATGTTCTAGTTCGGATCATCATCATTGATTCCCATGTTTCGATTCATGTTGCGTAGTGTACACTCTAATTCGTGATCGTAGGGAAACAAGGGTTCTCTTCCTCTCTGTGTATTTGGCATACAAGGAGGATGGTTCTGCAAGAATTAAAAACAATAAAACAAAGTAAAATCAAGAAAATATCACTAAACTATATGTAATAAGTTTTAAGTTCATCAAAAGCTTCTTTCCCTTCCCTGGGCAGCAGGCGCCAAAAAATTTGATACACCAAGTCAACACCCAAATCAGGGACGCGACTGGCCAACCCACATTTACCCTCCTATGTGAGCCGAACCACCCCATCTAAACCTTAACATTTCAAGATATATCCACAGAAAATAATGCGGAAGACTTAAACTCATAATAAAACCATTCAATACTATTATAATTATCCCTCAAATCTGGAAGTCATCAATCACAAGAACATCTATCTCAACTACTAAACTAGGGAGTATTCTAAGAACAAAATAACTAAAAAGCCTGCCATGCCGGAGATCAAGCATCACGACTTGAAGAAGAAGACCCAGTCCAAGCTAGACTCATTAGCTCACCCTGAACTTCCGATGAAGTGAAGACTGGGCCTAAGATCTGCTGTTGAGGTGTTTGACGTTGACAAACGTTTGCTGCATTACACAATAACAAGAGGAAAACCTGAAGTAGAGGGGTCCCGTACACCACAACGTAACTGAGTAGCATATCTCAGTCGCCACCTCCAATAGGGACCATAATATATCAATAGAATTTCATCAACTACAATACTCACATTTAAACAATAACACAGAATTCAATTCAATCCTCACACCGAGGTTCACACATGAGGACTCAAGAGCCTCCATACCATACTCTTTTGGAACTTAAGTTTTCTTAGATTAGTATAATTCATTATCTTTTCCACACATTCATTATCTTTCTTCCTATTGTGTCCCGGTACGTGACACTCCGATCCGCTATTTCTATCCTGTGGCCGGAACGTGGCACTTCCGATCCCTCATATTCCATTTATTACTTGTTTCGGAACGTGACATCCGATCCTCATATTCCTATCCTGGGTCCCACAGATTCTATCCTGGTACCTGAACGTGGCAACCCGATCCTTCAATATTCATTCTATCCTGGTGTCGGAACGTGACCCTCCCGATCCTCATATTCTATCCTGGTACCTGGAACGGGCACCGATCCGGCATATTCATTCTATCCTGGTGTCGGGAACTTGACACTCCGATCCTCATTTCCTATCCTGGTCCCGGACGTGGCACCCGATCCTCTAATTTCATTCTATCCTGGTAACGGAACGTGGGGCCACCCGATCCCCCTAATTCATGAAATCCTTCGTTTATCACTAAAGGCTCATCATTCTCATTATATAATATATCAAGAGCAAAGCCTTCTTCATACCAAGGCATCACATTCTCATTTCTAATATATCAAAGTGAATTTAGGGTTCTTTCAAGATTGGGATTCATGACTTCATCATGCTTTGTAATATCAATCACAATTTTATAATCATAATCAATGCAAGCATACAACGTAAGCACATAGCAGGGTTTACAATATTATCAACACATAATATTCGACTATACAGAGTTCACTACGAATCTCGTAACCTAACCATAAAACTACTGCTTCCACCGAAGAAATTGAATCAACACGCCTATCTTCTCAAATCCTTGCTATCCTCTTCGCTCTTCCCTCTCCTTGATCAGATTCTCTTCTTCTCTCTCTCCTTGCTGTTCTTTCTATTTTTCTTTATTCAACCCTCTTTCTTTTACCCTAATTAATATATATTAGACTAAAAGATGCAATAATAACGCCACTATTACTTAAGGTTACCTACACTTTTAAAACCACCAAGAATTAGACTATTAATATACCCTCTAACTTTATAATTAAAGCAGGAATAGTCAAAACGTCCCTTAAAAACGCGTAAGGAATCTCTTTTGCCTGACCGTTTGCTCAACCGGTGATGGGCCATCCGTTGGGCCTTCCTGCGACGTCCTCACAACAGGTCGTCGCAGTCCCTCAACTCAAAACGTAGCCTGTGACGGTCCGTTCCGGTTCCTCCGGTCATGAACGTCAGAAACTCGTTTCTTGGTACCAACTTTCTCAAAAGTTGAAGTGTTTTTGCAACGAAAACTCACGACTGTTCGGCGTGGATGTGACGGCACGTCCTGCAGGTCCTTCCAATTTACAGCGATTCGATTTTCAGTTAGTACCCAATTTCAAAAATTCTAAGGTTCATGGGACGACACTGCGTCCCTCAGACGGCCGTCGTGACTATGACGGTCCCGTCGTTACATCCGCGTCCTAGCCCGTTTTTTCCGAAATAAAATCTGGTGCTCCTCCAAACGACTAACAGGTCGTTACAATGAGATACCAATTTACCCATCGTTTTCGTCTCGTTCGTCCCCCGACGATCAAAAAAGGAAAACAATGGCGAAAAGGAGTACTGAATCTGTCAAACAGGATGTGGGTATTTTTCTTGCATATCCGCTCCTGCTCCCAATTAGCTTCTTCATCACCCGGTCGATTCTTCCATTTAACTTTGATGGATTGCATCCTCTCGATCTCAACTTGCGAACTCTATATCTAATATAGCACTTTCCTCTTCATAAGTCCAAAGTTCTCATCCAACACACACTGAGTCCCAACGGATAATGTCGTTTTCCATCTGCCATTTTATCTTTTCAACATGGCCCCAATGAATAACCGGATGCACTTCCGGACAGCCTGGTGTCAATGGCTATTCCATAAGCCCCTCCCCTCTTCTCTTTGTACCTCAAATGGGCCAAGATACCTTGGGCTTAGCTTACCTCTTTTGCCAAACCGCATCACCCCTTTCTGGGTGAACCTTCCAACAAGACTGTTCACGCTTCCATGAACTCAAGTCTCTTAATCTCTAACCTTCCGGTCCCTGCATACTCCTTTTGTCTACGTTTGCGGGCCGCTAGAAGCTTTTCTTGAATGCCCTTCACACCTTTTCTACGATCCCTCAAGAATCGGTTACCCCAAGGTCCTAACCTCGACTGCATCACCAACCAATGGGCGATCGACAGCCTCCTCCCATACAATGCTTCAAATGGAGCCATATCAATACTGGAGTGGTGTAAGCTATTATTGTACGAAAACATCTGCCAAGGTACGAAGCCTATCCCAAATGGCCACCAAACTCTATACGCATGCGCGAAGGCATGTCCTCCAACACTTGAAAGCGTTCGCGGTGGTTGTTAGTCTAAGCGGTCCTACCTACCCTACGTCTGAGGATTTGGAACGCGGCTACTAATGCCAACCTAGTACGCCAATTCTGCATGCAATGTTTTCCAAGAACTTAGAAGTAAACTGCGTACCTCTATCTGATATAATGGATAGTGGAACCCCATGCCATCGAACAAAAATTTTTTTTTTTTTTTTTTTCTGAAGATGTAGATTTTGGCTAACTTTCTCTGCCATTGTAAGTCACCTTAAAAAAAAAAACCGGAATGAAATGAGGGCAGACTTAGTTAATCTGTCGCACAAATCAACCCAAATGGAGTCGAACTTGCCCAATGTCCTTTGGAAGACAACCACAAAGTCCATTGGCAATCTTCCCATTCTCTCCCACTTCCACTCGGATGGGCCTTCTTTGACAGTGTTCCTCCGGGACTTTGGTGTTCATATTTCACTTGTTGAGCAGTTTTGGACACTTGGCATAAAGTCAACAATATTGGCTCTTCATTCTACTCCACCAAAAGTGTTGTTTTAGGTCGCGATACATCTTGGTTGCACCCGGTATTATAGAATGAATAACCTTGAACTATGAGCTTCTGCCAGAATATGTGTTGATCAACATCATCAATGCGGGGTACACATACCCTTCCCTTAATCCTCAACACACCTTCCTCTCGATGTTGCTTCTTTAGAGTGGCCTCTCCTCGCAACACTTTATCTCGGATATCCCGCCTTAGTTTCTCATCATCATAACTGTTTTCCCTTAATCTTTGTCCCAGAAAAGAAGATGCTTTGACTCCATACTAGGCCAACAATCCTCCCTTCTCATTTATTTCCAACCTCATCAAGAGTCGTTAGCCCAGAGTCGGCCTCTCTAGCCAATGGGCGTCTAGAGGCTTGCAAATGAGTCTAGACTTTCCCATGGCTTCCCGCCTTTCTACTACTCAAGGCAATCTTGCCTACAACATTCGCCTTCCCCGTATGATACAAAATAGTGATGTCGTAGTCCTTCAGTAGTCCATCCATCTCCTCTGTCTCAATTCAAATCCCTCTGGTGAAGACATACTGTAGACTACGATGATCCCGTATAGACCTCAACACTTAACCCCATATAAATAGTGTCTCCATTGCTTCAATGCAAACACTACCGGCGGCCAAAATCCAAGTCATGAGTTGGGATAGTTACGTTCATGCAATCTTTGAATTGTCTTGGAGGCATAAGCCAATCACGTTCTTCTCTTGCATTAGCACTGAACCAAACGCCGAATAGGATGCTCACAATAAACAATGAAAGTTCTTACCTCATACCTGCAGGTGAGAATTGGTGCAGTAGTGTTGCCAACAGCGTCTTGAGCTTTTGAAAGCTTTCCCTCACACACACTCATCCGACCATACAATGGAAACATTTTTGTGGCAGTGCAAATTCGTCAGTTGGGGAAGCAATAGAAGAAGAATCCCTTGATCAATCGGCTGTAGTAGCTAGCTAACCCAACAAGCTCCTTATCTCTGACCATTGTAGGGTCTTAACTTACCCCAATTCTACACTACTTCGGGATCTTAGAAGGATCCACCATCACTTGTCCGTCCTTAGAAACCACGTGCCCCAGAAGGACACTGCATCTAGCCAAAACTCGCATTAGAGAACTTGGCATAACGGAGCTTTTTCTCCCTTCTCCCTCAACGTTCCATTAACCATTCTCAAATGCTCCTTATGTTCCTGTCTTACTCTTGGAGTATACCAGTATATCATCTAATAAAGACGGATCACAAAGAGGGTCGCAATACGGCTTAAATATCCCTTCATCAAGCTCATGAACGCATATGGCACGTGGGCGTTCGTAAGACCAAAAGACTCACAACCACAAATTCGTAATGGTCGCGTAACCTTTTCGAAAAAAAAAAGCATTCTTTGGCACATTCCCGTTGCCTTATTTGTCAATTGATGATAACTCGGATCTCAGTCATCCTTAGAAAGAACACAAGCAACCTTGTAATTGATCGAATAAGTCATCACATGCAGAGGAAGATGATACTTTGTTCTTAATAGTTACCTTGTTCAACTTTCGGTAGTCTATGCACACCGAAACTCCCATCTTCTTCTTTACAAACCAAACCGGAGTGCACCCCAATGAGATGCACTTGGTCTAATGAAGCCCTTGCCTCAACAACATCTGAAGTTGATCCTTTAACTCTTTAACGTCCGCGGGATCCATCTAGTTAGCGGGGGTATAGAAATGGGGGCGTGTGCCGTTCAAGATGCGATACAGAAGTCAATATCCCTATCGGGTTGGCATACCCGGAAGATCTGCAGGGAATACATCAAGAAACTCACAGGACCACCAAACCGCCCAATCGAAGGTACTTGGGTAGTGTCATCCTTGAGATGGGGGGCCAAGAAAAAGCTAAACACCCTTTACTAACCATTTTTCTTAGCACGAGAGAAATGAGAAAATGTACGCACCGGATTGGAGTGTCGTCACCCTCCCATCACTAACGGAATCTGTCGCCAGGCTTGCTAACGGTCACGTTTTAGCATTACAATCCAAGATCGGCAAAATTGGAGAAAGCCAAGTCATACCAGAATTCATCAAAGTCACCCATTTCTAAAATAACCAAATCTGACATAATTGTTGCTTCCCCACAAAGTTCACCAAACAAGAACTATGTACGTTTTCAATCTCCCACATACTCACCCACCGGTGTAGTAAACACGAATAGGCATGTCAAGTAATTCGCCAATTGCAATTTTAGATTTTATAACCACAATTGCAAATGAGAAGATGACATATGAAAACCCCCCCGTTTTTGGAGCCCAGGGTCAAATCATGACAGATGCCATGCAATCACAACGAAACCAAAAGATTACCTGTGATAACAGTTCATTATCAGACCCTCCGTCTTCAGATCTCCCAGGAAAAGCGTAACCATGGGCCCTAAAGTCGTTTGTCTGTCCATTGCCCCTACCATGTTGTCGTAGTAAGTGCTGCCATTTTGGCCATCACCCAACCTCTGACCCGTCTGGCCGTTGTGATTACTCAAAAACCCATTACCGTCGACCACCCCTTCCTCGTCTGAAAAGCGGCCTCTACCATGACCACCTCTAACCTCTAGCTAGTTGGTGGGGGGGGGGGGGGTTTCTGTAACTCTGGTTTGGACAATACGCTCTTGATGTGTCCAACCTCCCGCACATCCATAACATCTCGGGGTTCATGCGTACAGGCTCTCGGAGTAGTGTTGACCGTCTCTGAGGTGGACCCCCAACTACAAGTCTGTAGTGAAGACCTGAATTGGTCGACTTAGTAACCTCGCGAGCTCTGTCCTCTAGAGTGAGAACCATTAAACTTCGCCTCCCCTTCGAACCTTTTTACGATGTCGATGGTCTTGGTGAAGTCCCGTCTGGCTTCACTCCTTCCACCTCTATCCAAAGTCGAATCCACCTCTTGGAAGGATGTTTTGCCGTAGCGCTATCGTGTTAAGGCTGAAATCCGCAACCTCTGAACCTCAACCCCCTTCCCAAAACGGCGAATCCGTGTCTTGTGTGCTGAAACAAAGTGGGTGGCGTATCTGGATAGTCGCGGAAATTTATTTAGCCTCATAACGCGTTAACTGTCATCTCCTCCCTTTCTCGAGACTCAAGAACTCGTCCCGTGTTCGAATCCGCTCAAAGTCCTTGGGATAATACTTCTCCCATAAACCAGAGTAGAGAATGATTCCCGCATAGGTGGTGCCTCTGTTGGTTGACACTCAACATGTGACCGCCACCAAGAACATTTTGGCGTTCCCTTGAAACTGATCGGCTCACGAACTCAACGCCCAAACCGTTCTACTATCCCCATCTTGTGTAGTTAGCTCATAGCAATGCACGCAGAAAATCGTAGGCAATCCTCTTATTATACGGCCCCTTAAAGACTGGAGGTTTCAATTTCAAGACACGTACTGAAAAGTTCATGCTGAATCAGTTGTCCATAATAGGCCCAGTATTCAGACGTGGGCAATGTGGCCTATTCCCAATATGCATCCATGCTGGGAGTCCATAGTAGCCGCTGTCGTACCTCTGAAACCGGAGGTGGTTGGTGCGAAACCATCTCTGGGGTGGCCTGCCCGATCGGATAACCCCTAAGAAGCATAAGCAAGTACTTGGTTGAATCATCTCTGGGGTAGGTTGGGGTGGCATTCTCCGTCCTCATTTTGCCCGGTTGTGTCATTCTCTCCCTTCCTCCCCCTCTCTTATCACCATCACCTCCTGTGTCGGGTGGGAGGGAGCACCCCGCCCTAGTATCAGATGGGCTAGGTGCTTGTCGCCTCCTCGAGAGGACGTCCTCCACGACTCTCCACGTCCTCTTGCACGTTGCTCTTCCTCGAGCTAACACAAACAGCCCCATGGCTGCTCAGTCGTTTCTTGTCTTTCCGTTTTTGCTGCTGGTTGCGGTACGTTGCTCTAGTTCTATAAAACTCATCTGGCGCGAAAAAAATAAGTGAAGGATGGTCAGATACCAATTCGTATCGCCCAGATACAAATTGGACTCAGTTAGTAGCCCGAAAGAAGGAAAGAAAGAATTAAATTTTTCCTAAAGTCTTTAGTCCTCTCAAAGAAAAGTAAAGGCGTCCCCTAACCGTTCTTTAAGACCCTACTAGACCTGTTCTGTGTGATGAGACCACGAACCTAATGCTTTGGGATACCAAGTGTGTCACGACCCAAATCAGGGACGTCATCTGGCGCTGGCACCCACATTTACCCTCGCTATGTGAGCGAAAACCAACCCATCTACAAAAAAACCTTAAACATTTCAAGATATACCAACAGAAAACTAATGCGGAAGACTTAAAACTCATAAATAAAAACAATTCAAGTAACTATTATTATTATCCCAACATCTGGAAGTCATCATCACAAGAACATCTTCTCAAACTAGCTAAACTAGGAGTATTCTAAGAACAAATAACTAAAAAAGCAGTCCTGCCGGACGTTCAAGGCATCAAGACTTGAAGAAGAAGACCCAGTCCAAGCTAGACGCTTAAGCTCAGCTCAGCCCCTGAATTTCCGATGAAGTGAAGACTGGCTAGATTGCTGTTGCGTTGAAGTTGACAGAACGTTTGGCTGGGCATTACACAATAACAAGAGGGAAAAACAGTGAAAGGTGGGGTGTCAGTACAACCACAACGTACTGAGTAGATATCATCGGCCAACCCCTCAAATAGGGCAGGGAACAGTATTATCAATAATAATGTAAATCACCTACAATACTTCAACATGTAGCAATAACAACATGAATTCATCCAATCACTACAGAACCGAGTTCACACATGAGGACTCAAGCCTCAATACCTACTCTTTTGAATTAAGTGTCATTAGAATTGAGTATATTCATTATCTTTCAAGATTCATTATCTTTCTCTTCCTCTGTGTCGTACGTGACACTTCTCCCGATCCTCTATTTCGATCCTGTGCCGAACGTGGCACTCCGATCCATCATATTCATTCTAGTCCTGGTGTCGGAACGTACACTCGTCAACCATCCTGTTTTTTTTTCCGGCCTCTCCGTGTCCGCTCTCTCTCCTCACCCCACCCACCAAAAAAAGAAAAAAATTTTTCTATCCTGGTACTCGGAACGTGCACCCCGATCCTTCATATTCATTTCTATCTCTGGTTCGGAAACGTGACATCTCCGATCCTCATATGCTATCCTGGTACCGTCTAACGTGGCACCCGATCCTCATATTCATTGCTATCCTGGTGTCTGAACGTGACACTCCGATCCTCAGATTCTAGCCTGGGACCGGAACGTGGCACCAAAGCGTCCGCTATGTTCATTCTATCCTGGTACCGGAAACGTGGCACCCGATCCCCTAATTTCATGAAGCCTTCTTTACACTAAGGCTCATCATTCTCCATTATCTAATATATCAAGCCTTCTTTCATACCAAGGCATCATCATTCTCATTATATAATATATCAAGTGAATTAGGGTATCTTTCCAGGATCTGGGGATTCCATGACTTCATCATGCTTGTTAATTCTCACAATTTTATAATCAATAATCATGCAAGCATAACAACTTAAGCACATAGCAGGGTTTTACAATATTACTCACACATAATATTCACTATAAAAGAAGTTCACTACACTAACGAATATCGTAACTATAAACCATAACCTACTTCAACCCACCGAATAATTGAATCAAACAAGCTAATCTTCATCAAAAATCCTTGCTATCCGTCTTCCGTCTCTCTCTCTTGATATATCGATTCTCTCTCTCTCTTGCCTGTTCTTTCTATTTTGTCGGGATATTCAAACCTCTTTCTTTTATTTATTAAAAAAAAAAAGACCCTCATTAATATATAATTAAGAATAAAAGAGGGCAATAATAACCCACTAATTAACTGAGGTTACCTCTTTTATTAAGCCCCAAGTAAATTAGACCTATTAATATTAACCCTCATAACTTTATAATTAAAGCAGGAATAGTCAAAAACGTCCCTTAAAACGCGTAGAGGACTCCTATTTGTGCCCTGGACTGGTCGCGCAACCTGTTGACGGGCCTTCTTGCCTGCGACGTCCGTCACCGGTCGTACTCAGCTCCCTCAACTCACGTAGCCTGTGACGGTCCCGTATCTGTTCCTCCGTCATGTGACGGTCAGAAACTCATTTTTGTTTCTTGTACGCAATTCTCAAAAATTTGAAGTGGTTTTGCAAAAAAAACGAAAACTCACGACGGTTTGCGTCGTGGATGTGCGGCAACGTCCTGCCAGTCCGTCACAATTTACTGCGAGTCGATTATTTCAGTACCAATTTCAAAATTCTAAGTGTCATGGGACGAACAACCGACCCCCTCCTCGACGTCCGTCGTGACTAGACGGTCCGTCGTTACTCCGTCGTCCTAGGCCCGTTTTTCCAAACTAAAATCTGTTGCTCCAAATGACGAAACAGGTCGTTACAACACTCAACTCACTTCTCAAATAAGAATAAAAGCGTTCGTGTCAAGTAACATAACCCAAACTAGTAAGGTTTGGATCGTTCCCACGAGGAAAACAGTTTAGACTTAACTTCAATCTATATTACTATTGTTCAGTCAATTACTTCCTTGGAAAGAAAAAATGATAAAACGGGGGTTTTATATTTCTAAATAGATGTAATTAGCTAGCGAAATTATAAGAGACAATTAACAACTTCAAATGTTTGAGTTTAATCAATTACTAAAAGTAACTAGGGTTTACGTGTTACCCACATGTTCATAACTTGATAATTCTAACTATAACAATTCATTCCTAGTATCTTGCATGCAAAGTGATAAGTTATGTATTTCTAAATCCTTGGTCCGGTATCTAGTAAGATGTCCATCACGCCGCACCTTGGTCCGGCTATGTGTTTTTGCTATACTAACGCCTTAGCTTTTACCCTCATATTAAGCATCATAATTCGATATTGGACTAGTTATTTTTTTTTTGTTTAACCTCCGACCTCGTACCACCAATACTAGCCTATCGATAGTATACACTAAATATTGTTTGCTAATTTCACTTCATATTAAGTATCTAGCCTCCCTTGTCTGGCAAGTATGCATTAAGGCGAGTTCTACGTTGGCCATCCGTGAAAAAATACTTCTAAGCGAAAAAAATTACAACACATGCGAAGATACTATTTCTAGAATTGTTCTTTAGAGTAGATTTACCTCATTATTTCGCCTATGGTTCCCACAACCCTAGTATGGAGTTTACAGTTAGCATAGTCATAATCCAATATTTCCGAATATATGATAAATAATAATTCACGCACATTTGTGCTTCAAATGAGAAAGAGTAAAATCCCGAAATTTTAACTTGATTAATCAACAAAAGTCACAAACAATAAATTATCAGATGTCTCAAAATATTCAAGAATCTCACAATAATCAAAGGTCTAACCAAATAATCTAGAGTTAACCGCAAAAATGATGTTTTTCCATTCAGAACTAATTTATAAAAATAAAAATCCTAATTAAATAAGGACTACTCTATTTTCTGGAAATCTGTCAAATAGCGGCGGTTGGTCGACGACCTCGCGAACGGATCGTCGCGGTCACGACGGACCACATGGACGTTCCATCGTCCCATAGTTATGCAATTTTCTTCTGCTTCTCCTTCATTATACTCTAAGGAAAGGGTAATGATGGATGCGTCATAGACCAATGGTCTGTCGAGGGGTATCCGTTCCAAACACTTAAAACTCTTGGAATTTGCGTACTGACACTACTTTCCCAAACCCCTTTGAAAAAAAACCCCCCCCCCTTTATGAACCCGGACAAACCAGCAAGACGAAAACCGTCATGGCTACGACTGTCCATCACGCACATGAGAGGGTAACCGTAACCCCACACTTGTCAGCTTCCCAACTTCTTTCAGTCAGTTGGGCAATGCGATGCCACTTTTTTTTTTTTTCATATCGTCACCGGTACGACAAATTATCACCAACCGACCAAACCTCTGTAGGTGGTACTTTCTGTATTTCTTGATCAAAAAACCTCCTCATCCGCATCCTTTAAGATAAGTTTTCCTTGGTAATCAAAGACAA
>JAKWJA010002249.1:0-50136 GCA_027704765.1 Solanum habrochaites | reverse complement strand
GTTATAAATTTGCTTTCGAATGGCAGTAATGTCCAACACTACGTTCCCGGATCTTCAAAGAAAACTTTACTAAAACCTCCTTCTCCTTTAGGTAGGATCCTCCTTGTTTGGTCCTTCTTTCACTAAATGGTCTCACCATTTTCTTGTAGTATTAGTTTCGCGCGAGGGATTTTTCTATCGCTTGCCCTTGCTTTCACTCTCATTTTTTGGTCTCTTTCTTCTAAAAAATAAAGCAAAGCAAAGCGCATGGCAAAGAAGCAGCCAGCTGACTGCCCCCTTCCACTCGGCCTTTCTTCGCTGTGTGAATAAGGTCTTAGTCTGTATGGGTATTCTGGGCAGGCCGCAATATGTCGCTAGTCGAAGGTTTAGACCAATTGCAATTCATCGTCATCTTGCCCGCCTCCAATTGATGACTGGCTATTATATAAGTGTTGACCTAAGCCCCTGCGCAGGGGCTCGGCTCCCGAACCGTACGTGAGTTGTCTCGTACGGCTCTTCCTAAGAACTTGAAGCCCCCCCTCTCTAAATAGAAAAAAATGTATTTACAAGAAAAAAAAGACTTTTTCAAAAAGTCCTTCGCCCGCCTATACAACGGGCTATGAGCGAACTTGCTTCGTTCCTTACTTCTTTTCTCATCAAGCTTCCTTTTTCTTAGTATATCCGTTCCCTAGTTTAAGACCTCCGTTCCTTATATCCTATTCTATATCCACAACTACATGACTCCTACCGACGCCTTTCCCTTTGTAATAGTATACGGCTAGTGACTTCAATAACCTCAACCTACTTTTTGCCTTACTGTAGCATAGGCCTTCCGTCGGCTTTCGTCCCTTTGCCTATAACGGATGATTGGCTTCGCTATCACTCATGACTTGGTATGGGAGAATCGGTAGTCGTCGGTTTTACCCCCAGATGCCTTGAGAAGTGTTGTGGTCGGCCTTCGAATGCCTTCTTCCTTACTTCTGAGAAGCCCCTTACGACTATACTATAAAGGACGGGGGGTGTGCGCCCCCCCCTTGGATCTTGCTACTTAAGTCCTTCTCACACTTCAAAGTAGGGAACGTCATTCTGTTCTACACTACAACCTATATATTTTCTTATATATATAACCATCTTAATAGTATAACTACTTTCCGTACGACTAAACAAGGAACCCTTCGGCCACTTTGTTTATAACGCCGCTTATTTTAGTTTTACATTCAAACCAAAGTAACCAAGCCTAAGCGTCACGACATCTTGTTGAATGGATTGAGGAGTTTGATGGATTTTAGCTGGACTGAATCCATAACCTAGAACGTCCCCGTCCTGGTACTTTTTTATTAGAATTTTACTCTATGGTAGGTATCGGCGGGGCGTGCATAATGTAGTTGTAGTTAAGGCTGAAGTACGCTTTTTATTTAAAGATCTACTGAATTACCAAGGCGAACGTGCACCAGTCTGGACTTCTTGGCAAGAATGCTTGGCCTCCTGCGCTGGAAGCGAGACCTGAATGTGACTTATGGCGGTTATCCTTCTATCACTAAATAATATGAATTTAAGGCATTCTGAGCTGAAAGGAGGCAACAAATGAAGGGAGGCATTACGGGCCGACTACAAGAAAGCAAATCTCGTAGACTCGGTCAAGTCACTTATAGAATGCCGGCGCTTATTTTCCCACTTAATAAGTGAAGAGGAAGGGAACGAGCCTTAGTGAGCTTATAAGGCCCGACCACTACATAAGCCGCTGCGGGAAAGCTCGAAGACTTCCCCCCTTCATCTTACTAATGCCAGGGTCCAGGTCTCCGAGTCCAGTCCGCGCTTTTTCGAAGACATCTGCCCCACGGCATACGGCCTGCATGCCTTCCCTTTCCGCCGGCTCTTCATGGGCCATTGCCCCGTTCCCCAATCCTTGCCTTGCCTTTGACCCTTTTCCCGTGTGACTAGGAATGCTCAGTGACACCTCTCAATGTCACCGCCTGGCCCCTCTCTTGCTACCACCGGTAAGCACCTAGGTGTTGTCAACACCAATCGTTTCGGGCACGAAGCTTACACTCCTTCACATTTTTTCCTCCTGCTATGCCCTGGCCTTTTGCTCTTCTACGTAAAAGGTGGTCCGGCCATTCCGTCAAGGCCCAGGAATCCGCTGGACATCTCAGCGGCGGGATTTGATGCCCGCATCCGATTGAAGTTGCATTTTAGTGCTCCCTTAACATAAAGGGGGGCTTTTTCTAAGTGGGTCGCTTCGCGCAAGACATTGCTTAGGAACAACGGGTCACACGAAAGGTGCACGATCTACTTTGCGTGTTCCATGCTTCAGCCTTTCGCCTAACGGCTTGGCAGGCAAGCTACCTTGATCCGTCTTCGGCTTCGATTCGTTACGCTTAGAAGCTCCAACAAGCCCTAAAGTCTCTTGCCGCCTAAAACTCTGCCAAGAGAGCGCTGCTTTACATTTGATCCTATGTACCCATAGAATGTTATGCGTTCTCCACTTTCGGATCTCGCAAAGAGAGAACGTGTTTTTTCCTCTGACTTTCTCTCTCATTCGCGGAGCGAAGAAAGTGGGCTTTGCCCCAGCTACCGCTATCCTTGGGAAACCAAAATAGCTACCGAAGGAAAGGGATGCAGTCTCTCCTTTGGCCTTTGGAGAGGAGAGGGCAGAGAAGAAAACGTCCTTCGCACAAGTTTTTTTGCTTCCTGCGTCCTTACTAGTAAAAAAGGGTCTCTTCAACCAAGAAGGCATTCTGGTAGGAAGGCTGACCACTACATAAGTCGCCATCCGTCCAGTAGAGAAGCAAGCTACCTTTCTTTGATCCCCCTTCTCGGGCAGGGAAGACAACGAAAATGGACCGCAGAGGGTAGTCGTGGTTGATTTTGATTTGAGGATCTTACGCGGCAGAGCGAACTCTTCTATCGTGTTGCATTTTCTCTAGCAGACCCCCCCGGTCCCATCGTCTGAGCGTTCGAGAAAACGTTAGCGATATCTATTCTTTATACATTGCCTATAGACGAATGTTGTTTCAGATCAATTCTTCGCTGCAATCGCTTCGATCCACCCCCTCGGTGAAAATCTACTACGCCCTAGGAATTCCTTACATCAACTCCCTGTACTCGAAGTGAATTGTCTTAAGTGCTCTCCTTTGTCTCCATTGTTATCTCGTAATCATCAATTTCGCCCCTAAGGCTAGCTCTACTCCTTCTCCTTCTCCTTAGGTAGGATCCTCCTTGTCTTACATAATAATAACACAACACTCATAACAATAACAACAACACTCTCGGCCAAATATGTCGTTTCTCGAGCCCGGAGAGGCCTCCTTCTCTCTTCTCATGCCATCTTCTACTCTTCTAACTTCAGTCTCTATCTGACTCGAAGTACCTTTGTCAAAATACATATGAAAATAAGTGTTTCTATTTACGAAATGGACCCAAATGGAAGAAAGCGAAGCGTTCCGCTTCGCTCTTGTAGCAATGTCCAATTCCGTAATAAAAAATGTTGCACAAAATTATTGGAAATCTTCCTTTTTGTATCTTTCAAACAGAGAACCTTTCAATCCATCCTCAGAAGCGCAGTATCTCAGAAATTCCTTTCGACTAACGGCATGGAGCTTTTTCGTTTCTCTCCTTCCGAACCCGGGGCTGGGTCGTCCCCTTCGATTCCGCGCACTCGGGATGAGCTCCGAGAAGCAGAATTCCTCTGGGGAGGATCAGGGTTGGCGCTTGACTGCACCACCTTTCACCCGACGGAGGAGAGTAAAACTGATTCACAGCACGAGTTAGGTCATCCGCGAACAGATACCCCAAGTGTAAGTGACCTTTGCCAGAACAAGACCCACATAACTTTTCCAATATGCAATTAAGGATTTCCTACTCCAATATGGAATACAGGATTTCAAGTCTTTTTTTTTATCTTATTTTTCTAGTCTGTAAAATTCTTCCAAGTATTACGGATGGAAGTAGACAAAAAAGTGGAAATCCCCATGAGGTCATAGTTTCCCACACTACGTTCTCGATTCTCAAAGAAAACTGACTCCTCCTACTCCTCCTTCTCCTTTAGGATAGGATCCTCCTTGGTCCTTTTTACATAACATTATTGGATGCCTCAGGTTCGCGGTATGTCCGGTCGCCCTCTAGCTAGTTGACTTCCCAACTATGAGCTAGGTGTACACCACCACGTCGAGACTCTCTTTCGAAGTGAGACACGGCTTTCATAGAGGGAAAGTCACTCCGTCATGCAGCAAGCGTGTTTTCATCTAACTAGAAATTTCATAAGAGAGAAGAATCTTAGCGTAAAGTCGACATAAACAATCGGTTAAAATAGTCTAATGAGAAGCAATCTGTTCACTTCTTAGTGCAATAAGTTTTTCTTTTTTTTTGTTTCGATATGGCTTGGTCTTCAGTGTACCCTATTGAAACCTAAAATCACGCCCTCGTTTCTCCTTCTATACCTAGCTTGCGCATCTTCTCTTTGGACTCCTCCTTGGCTTGGGTGTGCTCTCTCTCTCTGTCAGCGAATGAAGGATTAAGAGCAATCGCCGAATGAGTTGTTATTCCACTACGGTTACATGCCTCTATCGAAGCAGAACAAGTCTAAACTACTCCAACCCCGGTTTTTCGGGGATTCTTTTGATCTAAGCCCGTACGCCATATCTTTATATATCAATTACTAGACAGTCTTCTTTTTTCGCAAATTCCTTCGTACAGTCAAGTGGGCGAACTCCCCTTTTCTTTCTACTTAGTTTCTGACTAGCGAATTTGCAGAATTAACGAAGTCTTCCTTCCGAAATTCACTCCTGAAGTCACGTCTTTCAGTACTGGGACTGAAGTAAAGTATTTGAGAGTTGCTCTTTGCCCAAAGCCCTCCTTCCGACTTAGTTAGAAATACCAACTCTAAATAGCTTTAGCATTTCTTGAGTTGAAAAGGTATTTCTAGATTCTAGAGTTCATGGGAAGGTTTGGAACCCTAGTAGCAGAATGGAATCAGTTTTCAGCCAGGCTGACTTCCTGACACACGAGTAGTTTAACTCATCACTACCTTCGTAAGGTGCGTTTAAGAATTTGTTTTTTGCTTTTTTTGGCTAAAAACTTTTTGAAAAAATTCTGCAAAGAGCCTTTGCATAGTTTTACGAATTCTGCTTATAGGGACTAAACACGGAATTTCTTTTTCTCAGGTCAGACCACGCCTTTATGCAAAGGGGGAGAAAGACGTATCACCTTTCGATCTGTGATCAAAGAAAACTATCCTGAAGAATGGGATACAGTTGACAAGCACACAAGGGTAGCTTGGCTATTATTACGCTCATTGATGAGACGACGACCTGAGAAGAAAAGTATACCCTCTTGTCCACCCCCCTTGTCATGTAAAGTAAAGAAGAGATACACACTTTGGAATTGTGGGAGTTAAGATGGAATCGAATAGCGAATGCACTTGCGGTTAAGACAGGTCCTGCATCTCCTACCTAATGCAATTGACCGACCCGCCATTTCTTTCCTTCAATAATGCCTTCGCTTCACTTCAAGACGCTATTTACCAAGGAAAGACTACCTTTTTTTTTTGAATGGAAGAAGCAGAAGGGGTGAACGAGCGCTGCGGTAACGAGCCGTAAGAAAGATGAGCAGAGCATTCCTTCCGCCGGCCTTTATAGAGTAGGGGAGCGTGGTGAGATAGATAGACGTCCAATCCTCAGGCAGCTACTTGCTCGGCCTTAGTCTTGGGATGATCTCAGACTTCAATCAACCCTTAGTACTTCGATCCAATCAATCGCTCATCAGAGGTAATCTCTTTTGTTTAGCGGTATCTAAATGAAGTCCTCGCTTTCTCTTGAACAAGGGAAGGGCAGCATAGCATTAGCTCAATTGAACAAGCTCAACTTGAAAAAAAGGTGGTGGCCGACGTGAACGCTTCAACTTGGCACTGAAAAGGCGAAGTCTGGCAGAGACTAGCCAACTTACTGCTTTACTGTCATTGTTTTTAAAAAAAAGCTTTAGGCTCCATGACGAACTCTCTTTAGGTATAGGGAGGGGAGACACCACTCAGCAACCGCTCCGTGGGTGGGGTTTCAATGCCTAACAAAAAGGGCCAAAAGCAAAAAAGGATTTATGGCTGAGAGGGAGGAGAGAAAGAACGTATGCATGGAGATTCTGTCTGTCGAGGTTTTGATAATCTATGAAAGGACATCTAAGCAGTATGGTTACGAATTAAAGGAAGTCCATTACTGAGAGATTGGGTGATACTCGTCTTGCTTCTGGTAAGAGGAAGCTTCCGGACCAGCTTTTTCCAGCCAGATAGCGAGCGATCACTCAGCAATGAACCTACTGAAAGCGCCGAAATGAGTACCTATCCCTTACGGGAATCAACACCGTGCCTTCGACCTTAAAGACGATGTCATAACCACTGGACAAAGGGACCAAAAGTCCATTCTTCATATACCTCCCTCCGAGAATAAAGTGGTTTCGTTTTGCTTTGCCTATACGCAATTCAAGATTTCGTTTGTGTTCATGTTGGGGCGATTTCGGATTTGATTCGGCGGGTCGTCCCCCCTTCCTACGGGTCCCCCACCGCCCGTGACACACCAACCACCGCCCCTTCTCTTTCTTCCGATCTAAAGCCCCATGATCCCCTTTATTTTCTTTAATCCCCCCTTGATAAGTACGACCCCGCTCTTTCGAATTCAAAAAAAAGAGGGGCGAAGCGCCCGTTTGAAGTGGCAAAGGCCTATGCTACAGTAAGCAAAAAAGTAGGTTGAGGTTACGAAGTAACTTAGTCGAACTAGAAAACTATAAAGAAAGGGAGGCTAAGGTTACGAAGTAAGGTCAGCTGGTTAAGGAAAGCTCAGGTTATGAAATCGCTTAGCCGTTAATTAATTGAAAAATGAAAGTAGTAGTAAGGCGTCGATACGGAGTTGCGTCAGTTGTGGATATAGACTAGGCTAAGGCTTAGGTAAGGCTTGACTTCTATTTTCTTCACTTACACCTTACACTTCAGCTGAGTCTAATGAGGCTCAGGTGCGGAGCCTTCCACTGTGGACCGAGACTACGCAAAGGTAGAACACCATGGAAACTTCGCTGACTTTATCATCAACCTTGATTTCGCTACGCTCAATAAGAACCCGGAATAGCGAAAATAGGTTCGTGTTCCGCTTTCCAAAGTCGTCGCTGCGTTCACACTTGGGCAAGCGACTCTCCAGTGGTTCATTCCTTCTTACTGTATTCTGGTTACCCACCCGAATGGGAAAGAAGCGGGTCAGCCAAACTGCGGTCCACTTTGTACGTTTGCTGAGTAGACCCTCAGGCATTTTAAGAAAAGGTAAGGAACTTCTCAACCCCGAGGGAGGCGGACTAGCTACCGCTTCTAGAATGGAGTTTCTCCTTTAACTTTTTTAAGTCGTATCGCTATTTTGAAATAAGAAAAAGTGTTTTATGGATGAAGTATCGAATACAAGGTGTTACGGTTGCGGAAAGCGGAGAAAGTCGGGAACCGTCTTACGTTTTTGATCAAGTAGCGAAAGCCGAGTATTACGACTACAGGGGAGAAGCAAACTTCGTATACAGCATTCCTTCCTCCTCGCTTCTTTCCTGGGACTATCTTCTCAAGGGGCGGCTTGGTTAAGCAGCTATTCTCTGCATCGGTAAAATCCCTCTCAATAATAGGCCGGAATGGTGGGGAAGGAGGCCCTCCCTACTTGCAATGGAAAGGAGGGAATCGCCGTTTCACAGCCGCTCCTCTCCTTACAGTCATTGGCGTTCACTCCCAGAAGTGTAATAGAGTCAAATCGATGCCAGAAAAGATTGCCTAATTCCTTATCTCTTCTGAAAGAGTTCTATCTCCCTAGGTTTGAATTCTTTCAGGAGCTTACCAACATCTTCCCTTTAAGATAGGGTTAGGAGGTGAAATGAAGTGGCTCCCTTCTACAATGGGAAGTTTTTTGCTCCAAGGGCTAATGGATCGGGCGAGGGTCGAGCGAGCAGTTGGTTTGTTAGGGTATACGTGTGCGAGCATCTATTCATAAAGTCTTACCTATAGAGTAGTGGGCGGACTTGGACTGCTTTAAAGGGAGATTCCTCTTAGCCATCGTCACTTATCCCAATCCTCGCGAAACAAGTCCTATATACCACGTCCCGGAAGACAAAAGCTTCTCGTAGGATCTTTTTACTTCAATATAGATATCAGGCTTTCAGCAGGTTTAGTTCACGACTTCTCCTTTTCAATAAGAAGACGTGTTTTGGCCCGCTTTGAAGACAGCCAGAACTATTAAGCAACAAGATCCAGTATTTGAAAGGTTCCATACCACATAAGGGTTCCAGCTTCAACCACTGCTCGATCAACTTGACTTATATCCCAAAACTTGCATTTTCTATGCAAATGGGTTAACTTTCAAACTGAAGAATTCCTATATGACATCGGTTCCCCCACCCGGAAGACTATTAGACTTGCCACCCGGGCCAATAAGCAGGAGAAGACTCTGTCGGATTTCCAATAGCCCAGAGAGTATCCTTGAAAAGCTTCCTAGAAAGCCAGCCGAAATAGAATGTGGGACTTGCTTACAGCGAAAGAATGAATTTGGGTAGAACGGTGGCTGCTCTCTCGCACTTCCCAATCTACGTTCAAGCCACAATTCCAGCGGAATTGAACTCTTATCCTCTATTTTGTCTTGGGAATTGAACTCAAAACTTTAAGGTTGGAAGTGAAGAGTCTTTACCATCAAATCAACTCTCTCTTGTTATTATTTTTTGTTTTATTTTTTACTTCATTCACTTCTTTCCAATTTAACTTTTGTAGGAAAAAATATATTATATGATCATTTATACTCATACATAAATGCATGAAATTTACCACCCATAATTCGTTCAAATGTAGATTATACATTACGATTTTGTTATTTTATTTATTTATTTTTGTAACTTCTAAAAATTGTTCAGTACAATTATAAATTTATTTAAGATTAGACTTTTGATTTTATTTAAAAAATAAATAATTGGTTCAAGTTGAACATCGATACCCATAACTATAGTACTCATCATAATATAATTGAAAATCCTAATTAGTTCATTTCTTTTATTTGTGCTCTCATCTTTTAGTTTATTTGAATTTTCACACTGATTCGAAAAAGTTAATAGAAATTCACAAAACATATTGAACCTTTATAAAGTCTAAGTTTGTAAGTCGATGTTATTTCTGTACAGTTACTCTACGTACATATGTGAAATTACTATTAAATATGTACATATTTATAGACAGAAGCAAATAGATCGACTTAGTCTATGTAGTTTACCAATCACAAACCAATAGACATGCACAAAAATTAGTACAAAGACTTGAGAATTTTTTTTATCGTGCTTATCAATGAAAGTGTATCAAAGAAAAAACAAAAGTGATAAACCAACAAATATTAGTGATCTAGTGGTAGAATCATGTCCCGCACACAATAAATATAACATGGATTGTATTTTTCAAATGATGCATTTTACAATTGCGTATTTTAAGAAAATTGATGTATTGAACTTTTTCATTTTTACAAATCGATCGAATTTGTTGATTTTAATATTTTCACTTGCCAATGAACGAATGAACTCTGCCTATTTCTTATGAAGCACATGTATTATTCTTTTCGTAAGTTGTCACTTGTAATTATAAACAATTGTAACAAAAAAATTGTATTTAGCTATGACTTCTTTTCGTAGCAAGTAGTTAAATTATTCACTATAGATTTTAAGTCGTACCTATTTAACCCCTTACATATTTTGTGACAGTTTTTTCATTGTTACTAAATCACAGATTAATTAGAGACGATAAAATATTTGTCACCAATTACTTATATTATTGGTGACGAAATAAATGTCATAATTTAATCTAAACTTTCATAGCTAAAATTTATAATATTTCACTACGAACTCTAATTTATCGATATTGTAACAACATATTTATTTAGATGATTTTTTTGTGTCCAAAATTTAATAAATTATAAGACAAAATATGTTGTCATGAATTAGATACATTATTAGTGACGAAATAATGTTTCACCAAAATTTTAAATTTGTGACTAACACTACTTAACAAATGACACTAATTAATTATTTGGTGGGAAACTTTAGTGACAAAATATTGCTACGGCATTACAGTTCGTCATCTAAAAGTATGTGCTCTATATTTAAGCACGAGTAAATGTTGTCATAAATAAATAATTAGTGAAAAAAATGATTGTCGTAGTGGTCATGGATTACCATTACACTATTAGTGACGAAATAATGTATCACCGGGTTAAATTTAAATTCGTGGCTAAACACTACTTAACAAAAGAAGCCAATAAATTTTGGGGGAAAACTTTAGTGGGACAAAAAACTTGTACAAATTTTATGGTGTCGTCACTAAAAGTATTGTCCTCATACTTAAGCACGAAAAAGTAAAATTTGTCACTAAAAACGAAGATCAGTGACAGATTTGATGTGTAGCTAATAATTCGTTAGATACATATCATATTTGTGGTAGTGTATAGGTTCTTTCAGTTAATTTATTTAGGATATAAAAATTTTGATTAGTAATAAAATCTATTCACAACATCTATACAATATAATACGATAGACATGTGCAAACGTGTGCGCGAAACTAATATACTAGATATATAGATATAATATTACACACCACACACAACACACCACACTTTCGAATAATATTTTAAATCTCTTAAAATATACTTGTAAACAATTCATAAAATAATGAAAAAGGATAAATACTGGAAAGTATATCAATGTAAAGTCCAAATATAAATGGATAAACTAAACATCTGAAAGTAATATCAAAAAAAAAGTGACAAAAGGGTTTATAAATAATTAATTTTTTTATTTTTATTTTATAAATTTCAAAACAAACAAAGTAAATTATAAATCCAAAATAAAACCAGAAAATCAATCCTATTTAAAATTCAGTTCAATTTGATTTTTTTATTTAATCTAAGCTAGTGTTGACCATAGATTTTCAAATATTTTTGACAAATATTATTTGAATGAAAATTTAGGGAATTTCATCATCGTGTTTTGATTATAGTATTTGAAAAACATTTTCACTTTTATATTTTTTTCTGAAAATATAATATATCATATTTTGAAAACTATCAAACTTTAGAGGGTATTTTTATAAAAAATAAAAGTTTGATGTAAAATTTCACTTTTTAAAAGATTTAAAATAATGAAATTTTACTCAAATAGTATATAAAAAAGTATGTAACTGACAATAAATATTTACCAAAAAATTTTATTAAATAATGACAATTTATATGAATAAACTGTATTTGTCAATTTTTTTCTGCACACCCTAGGACTCCTGTACAGAAGAACTTTGAGTAAAAACAGAAAACACGTTTGCCGGATATATTTTCGGTTATTAGTTCAGCTGCCCATCCAACGGTCTCTATCATCATTTAAAGAAATCGAAGATGATAGATATACATTTTATAAAGGAAAAATTATATGAAATTAATATATTTTAAAAAATAATTATTTATTTTTTAATATTTTTTATTATTATTATTTATAATAATATTATGATAAATTATAATATGTATTAAAAGGTGATTATGTAGTAATATAATTGAATATTTATTATGTAAAATATATTATGTTTATTTGGTAAAAAAATATCAAATTGAATTGTAAGTATATTAAAATGTGTGATAGAATATAAACTATTATAAAACTTGACTATATGTAAATAATAACTATTTTTTGAAATATATATTAAACTTATATTAGACATAAATTAAAAGTGATTAAAATAAAAAACATTATTTACTATAATAATAAATATTTTTGTATTTAAATAGAGTCATTTAGTTCCTTTTAAAACCGAAAAGTAAATACAAGTGACGCAGGCCATTTTCGATTAGCAAGCGGAACTGGTCAACGATTATTTCCACTGAAATTTCTCTTCTTCACAGAACCCTAATTCACACATCTGCAATCGAATCCCCAATTTTTTTCCATAATGTCAGCTATACCATTCATTTCTCACTATTATTTCTTTTGTTCAATTTTTAAGTTGAAGTGTGAGTGAGTATTGATGGAGGGAAATTCGAGTGGTGGCGGTGGTGGTGGTGGTGGAAACGACGTAGAGTTGCTGTGCAAGACGTTACAGGTAGAACACAAGCTTTTCTATTTCGACCTGAAGGAGAATCCACGTGGACGATACCTGAAAATCTCGGAGAAAACGTCGGCAACAAGGTCTACTATAATAGTACCATTCAACGGCATCTTATGGTTCCTCGATCTCTTCAATTACTATGTCAATTCAGATGACCAGGACGTGTTTAGCAAAGAACTACAACTTGATACCAAGGCAGAGTATTATATACATATGTTGCTTCAGCTCCTTTTATCTTCACTGTTTTTTAAAACTTTTTATGATTAACTTCTGTTAAAGGTTTTTTTCTGTTTTTTCGCACTGCAGGTGTTTTACTTTGATGTAGGAGAAAATAGGCGAGGGCGCTTTCTGAAGGTTAATCTACTTTCCTGACCTTGACTCTTCGCTTTTGCTCTATTTTGATGCTAATCTAAAGTATGTTTGCACCCTTAGTTTTCTCACACATTTCCATTGATATAGCTTTTTAGTCTAGTCTTGATTCGTGATCATTATTGAGAATTACGATTATTGGTACAGATGTTAAATGGGGTAGCTTGCATATAAGAGTGTGTGATGTGGAAAATAACGCATTAGAACAAGGAACTTTGTGCATTGTCTTATGGGTGATCAATATACTAATTTGAGTTCATCCGTAGATTTCTATGTAAAGAAATTCAAAGGACCTGTCAAGTATCAAATAACCATGGCTTGGGCTTGGTAATTCTGATAATTGGTTTCCGTATAAGCTATCTGATTGCAACTGTCGTATTCAACATTTGTTACTCTATTCCTTTTACACCAATCTTGATAGAGTCTCTGTTATTTGTATTTCCTTTACACCAACCTTGAAGGAAATTGCTATTATTTGGATTTCAGTTAATCTCTTGTACAATGTGTCCATGATCTAATATGACGAAGCATATGCCTTTCTCAGGGTTGGGTAGTAAATTGAATTTCTGTTCATGTTCTATGACTGAATGATCAGCGTATGAGGTAGTATGAACTTCTCTGTTTCTCTTTGTTACTCGAATTCTTGTCATCCATAGTTACAGTAGTATTAGTTCTTTTAGTCTAGTTATTTCCGTAATTGTGTGGGTAGTTTTCATTATGTAATGGTAGGAAGTATGTCAATAGTTTCTAGGTAGTTATCATATAAGGGGTCGTTTGGTTGGGAAACTAGTTATCCCAGGACAGTACTCTGCATTAGTTATCATAGGATACTTATCTCACAGTATCTGGGATAACTATCCCGCACTATGATATAAATGGGGAGGATATTATCCCAAAACAACACATCTAAATTTTAACCCAGGGAGTATTTCTTATCCTAGGAATATTCTGCTATCCTCACTACCAAATGAGCCCTAAGTGTTGTATTTGAACTATCTATCTCAGGAAAATAGAAGTAGAAAAGTAATTTAAGTTTTTGAGTACTTTGACTCAAGAGATTGCAGGGGCTCTCTTGATGAACCAACACCATAGGTTGTAGGAAGAAAATTTCAGCTTTTATCTTGCAGCGTCTCATAACTAGATCCATAAAAATGGACCAATGATGGGAGTTATGGGAGACCAAATTCAACATCAACTAGCATAATTGGTGTACTTGTTCCAAGAAGAACGTTTAACCAATTTGGCGAGACATGTAGTACTAAGTGCTCGTTTGGATTGCCACTAGAAAGGATTTTGATTCTAACGCAATTTGATTCAATGGAAAACTACAGGTCAACAACGCGTTGAAGAAAAATAGTGGCGGGAGGGTTAGGATCAGAAGTAGAGCCAATTTTATCATTCTAGACATACAAAGTTGATTCCCGATTAATGGCCAAACCTTGGGATGGTTGAACAAATGTGAACACTTCTTTCGACACCAACAAAAAACTCTAGAAGAAGAAAAGCTCTTCTTTTCATTTAGAAGGCAATGCATAACATTGTTTCTTCAACTAGAGACATATATGCCTCAACCATCTTGGGATGAATTCAAACGTCAATGTAACTGCGGTTTAGGCCATCAATCAGAACTTAGAAATTTGGTAATTGCTAAGATATGCTTGATCGGGTGTCTAGCAAATTTCCAAGAAAATTTTGAGCAGTTAATTTCGTTTGCTGGTACACTCACTCAGTTGCAAAAAATTGAACTTTATATCATTGGTCTTACTGATTATATAACAATTGAGGTTGAGTTGCATATTCCTCCAGATTTGGTTATGGCAATGAGTTTTTCCATACTTTATGAACGTAGAGAACAACACATTTGTTCGCAATCGGTAGATGCTTGCAAGTGAAAGACAACAAATTTCTCACCTTAATAACATGCCAATTTGTGAAGAAATTGACCATATCTGAAATGGAGGAAAGGTGACTTAACGGACTTTGTTTCAATTGTGGTGAACCATTCACCGAGATCATAAATGAAGAAATTATTCGGTATTGACTTTTTATGACGATAAGGAAAGAATTCTGAAAGGAGGGAAATTACTAATTTCGCCACTTGGTGATTTAGGGAAAAGGCATTGAAAGATGGAGAGTTAATGTTATCATCCCTTAGTCATCCAATAGTTACACAATAGTTACTTATTTTTAGTATTAGTTATTTTCCTATAATAGTGCAGTTTTCAGTGAAGTTAGGAAGTCTTGTCCTAGTTGCTAAGGGTAGCTATCTTATAAGTGTTGCATTTACACTATAAATTTGTCTTAGGAAATAGAAGCAGAAAAGTAATTTCAGTTTTTGAGTACTTTAACTCAAGATATCGCAAATTCTCTCTTAACGAACAAACACCATAGGCCGTAGGAAGAAAACTTCAGAATTTAGCTTGCAGCGTCCCATAACTAGATCCATAATAGGGGACCATAACACTCTCTACCTGCATATGAGACATTGTTTTTTGTGCATTAAATCAAAATAATAATGGACAAAGCTTTGGCTTAAACATAGAAAACGATTTTTTAAGACTCATTTTTTACCATGCTTATGCCTCTTTTTCAATAGTTAAGGGCCACATATTATAATAGAGGAACACTAAGAAGGTTCTATAATTGTAAAGAAAACTTTAAAGACTGTAAGATGTCATCTTAAGATTGTGGTTCTTCACATCAACTGTTGTCAATTCCCGTAATTGAATTGATTTTTTGAAACAAACTAGTTATAATTGACTCCTATCTGTGCTGCTTGTTTTGTGTGCGACATTGTTTTGGAAAATCCATTGTCATGTTTTTGTTGTCCATGTGGTGTTGGAAGGCTCTTTGCACTAGACAAGTGGAGTATGAGGGAGATGGGAAACCAAGTCAATGAGTTTAGGGAAAAGCTTTTTCTGGTTGCCATGGAAAGATCAAAAATGATTTTCTAAAAGTACTTTTCTTTGCTAGTTCCATCTCGTGTTTCATGAGTCTGTCCTCTACTTTGCCAACTTAATTGCATTAAACCCCCAGTCTCTAAAATTAAGAAAGGAATTTAGCTACTATCTGTGTCATCAAAACCTGAATAATGTAACTTTTTGCTGAAGATCCATTTTTCTGTTATGCAATATCTTTGATCAGGATACTCCTGTGATGGATGTTATATATCTTTTTCTCTTTCTCAACTACTAGCACTCATATTTGTTGGGAAACATTTAGAACAAGGTTACACTTTGTGTACAATTGGAAGCTTTGAGTACTTTGTTATTCTGAGAAGTAAAAGAAACGAGAAAAAGTGTTATTGGTCGTATCTACATTATTACTCTGGGCCCTATTATAGTTATATTTTGCACAGTACAAAATCATTCTTTTCCATGTGAGACTATTCATTAATATTCTTTTTTTTTCGAGTTTAGGTAACTCTGTATTCACAAAAAACTCATCAACAAAGGATGATGAGGATTTACAACCCACAGACAGTTTGTGCACTAACCTCAGTGAGACTACTCAACAAAAAAACTTTACAGGTTTGTTACCTATGAGTAACTATGTCTACTATATCCCTACCATATCCTAATTATACCAAAAATAAATTAAACTAAGCCGTTGATCTCTAATCTTCTAGTCGTTGGTCCCTTTGCCTTCATAACATCTTGAATTTGTATCCTTCCCCAATGTCCACAAGACACAAGCTACGATGGATCTCCAGTAGTCTTCACTGGATCCTCTTCTGCCAATACCTTCCCACTTGTTGAGTAATTCCATAGTAGACTTAGGCACTACTCACCATTCTCCTACGATACAAAGGAACATGCTCCAGATATTTGTAGTTGCTCTGCAATGAAGAAATAGAATGATAAATACCTCCTCAGTGGCCCACTGGCTTTGCAAACCATATTATCTTCAATAAACCTTCTTCACAAAGCTATATTAATAGTGCAAAACCTCCAAAGCCACTTTTGAAGTAAGCATTGCATTTTGTATGCTTAGATTTTTAATGCCCATACCCCTTTATTTATTAGTGTCGGTGAATCCCACTTGACAATATTATAACCTCTTTTCTCTTTATTTCCTTGCCATTGTAAGGACCTCCTTAATCTGTTAATCTTCTTCTCAATGCTAGCACTACCCTCAAGTTGGTAACTTGGTGCATATAATATTTTAGGGATCTTGGTGCATAGTAACTAAGACGTATTTACCAAACTTGTTACTGAAGTCACTAAATTTGAGGACGAGCGAGGAAGTTGTTAAAATATTTGCAAACTGATCTGTCTCCACAAGTTTCATAACATTCTCTCCAGCGAGTATTTTATTCTCTGTAAAAATAATAGTCAGTATGAATGTGCTAAGTCCTCTCATTACTAGATTTGACTCGATACAAAGGATTGCTTAATTATCACACCCATCTCATTGATTTCTCCAAATTTCAATTTTGTGAGCGACTATTTGATCCAAACTAGCTCGCAAGTTGCTACAGCCATTGCTCGATATTCTTCTTCTATGCTAAATTGATAACTTTTATGTATCATACTCTTCCACGACGCCAAATTACCTCTTACTAAAAGGCAATATCCAAACGTCGAGCGTTTATCAGAAGGTGATCTCGCCCGACGTCTCTATATCCAATGATCTGGTGGAGTGGCTTGCTAATGTTTGGTTGGCGAATGGCAGGGGACCCTGTAATGGTTTTGCTTTTTGCCCACCACTAATGGAAAGTGGAACAACACAAATCACTTCTGAGGAGTCATTGAAAGACACACGCCGACCTCCTTTTATGTCTCGAATGTTTTTCACTGTGGTTCTAGTAACATGTGAGAAGTGAAGATCTGGAAAGAAGTATTATTGAGATGAGTGTCAAAAGTAAAAGCGCAAAAGCTCTAAGCTCCGTTGGGGATTTAAGTGCAAAGCGCAAATAGAACGTGGGCTTTGATGAAAAAAGACGCAAGGGGAGAAAAAAATACAATATATATGTTAGTCCAAGATTAATAATTTTAAAGCATGCATGGCAATTATTTGAATAAAGGAATTGAAAAATAATTATGATGAAGTGAAATATCAATTGTTTAGTGTTGTCTCTTTAGAAGAGGTTCATTGGGAAACAAAAGTATGCCTTAGAATCTTGACGACAACACTAAAGCACTCATTAAGCGAGGTGAAACGCTCAACACGTTTTGAGCCTCGCTTCAGGGCTTACGCGGGCCTTTGATAACACCGATTGAGATTTATCTACATTATTACACGTAGCCTAATCACAATTGTATTTGACATGGTACGCAATCCTTTTCCATGTGAGACACTATATACGTTTTTATTTTAACAATTATGACATGAGCTATGGCTTGATGTGAATGTGTAATTCCCTTGGGTGGGTGATCTGTATAGTGGAGCACATTTCTAGCATAACTATACAGGGTAGGAGGGAAACCCTCTTGAGAATCATTTATTGCTTTTGATGCCAGGATTGAGGAACTTGTAGAACTGGTTGTTCATATCTATAAATTGTGTTTCTGTGACTTTGTCAAGGTAGTGAAATTGTTGCACAAAGATAGCCTCTTGTGTGCTCTTGAATGTAATCAATATAGAAGAATCATTTGTCTGCCTATAATATTCCCTGCAAAATGCAAACAAGCTGGCTAGATTTCTTAAAGTTGGTTACATCCTTAGTTTAATGGTGTTTTTTTGTGTTATCTGCTCGCTACGATTGTTGATGATAATATTATGCCTTGGCGTCTACAATCTCTGAATTTACTATGATAATCACTAGTCAAAGATTTTTCTGATCTGAACCACTTGGTTGTTTAAAGAGAACTTCTAGAGGACTTGTTTTTCCCATAGCTGCATTTTTTTCAACCTGCAATTTCATTGTAGCTTGTTTTGACTTCTGTGACCTTGGTGTAACTATCATCTTGACCTTAACCTTTGTATTCTCCCCTAACTCATCTAAAGCTGCATGGAGAACCTTGGCCCATGCCCTTTTCTGCCACTTTCCTTCGATGTTTATTCATCACACAAAAATCTTGTAATCCTTCTCTGAGCCCTTCCGACCAGGAGCTCTGTCCTGTTTTATTCCCCTTCCACCATCTGAGTGACTTGACCCATTTCCCAAATTCTCTGGTATATTTGGTTACCATCTATTTCTTCCTTTGACAAGATAATATTCCTCACAAATGCATGATCCTTTCTCTATCTTTATCTGTTTGTATGAATGAGTCTATCTCCGGCTATAACCTTGCTCTAAGGATTCTGATGATTCAAATATATCCTCTTGCTTGATTTTCTTCCTTCTAATTTCTTAAGTTCCAACCCAGTTCCAACAATGCACTTCCCCGCACTCATTGGTGGTTAGGGGACAAGAGGGAAACTGCTGACGTGATACTAAATACAACAAGCCCGGATTACATTCATATGCCTCAATAAAAGGAATGAGGGAAGCTAAAATCCAAAATATTGGAATTGGAAGGAAGGGAAAATTGGAAGATGAATCTTTTCCCGTGAGCTGGAACAACTTGTTCATCCTGACCCGATTCAACGCCAAAAAAGGGCTTGTCCCTACCTGAAAGTATTCATATTTCCTGAAGAAAATTTCCTACAGAATTTTGTTACGGGTTTGACTTTCATTATTGAAACAGCATAGTGACATAATCATAAGTCTTACATTTGGCTTTATGAATAGTGAGTAATTTCTGAAATTAAGGAAATGTAAAGAACTTCTAATACTTTAATATACCATTTAAACATTAGGAAAGAAATTAATTGTCAGACTCCTAAATTTTCAATGGAACTTTATCTATCCAAAAAAGAGAGGAAAAAAGGAAAACAGAATATCCAGAACCTTTATGTCAGCTTAATCAGGATCTTCTTCGAAATCATATCAAAGATCCTAACTGAGAACCAAGTCAGGCAGATGCTAGTGGATGATCAACAAATAGCCTTCGTAAAGGGCAGACAAATTATGGATGCTATTCTAGTTGGTAATGAAATGTGTGTATGTGAGATACAGGTCCCAAGTCCCAGGAATTCTATGCAAGCTTGAGATAGAGAAAACTTATGATCATTTAAATTGGGAATATATGTGTAAAACATTACGGATGGGGTTCGACACCTAGATAAATTGGATGAGGTTTTGTATGTCCACAGTGAAGTTATCTGTTTTGATCAATGGTTCACCATCTGGCTTCTTTTCCTCTGAGAAATGATTGAGATGAGCAGATCCTATCTCCTTATCTCTTCATTCTTGCTATGGGAGGTTTAAGTGATATTGTTAGCACTCTTTTAGTCTACCAACAATTTTATGCATAGAAAATTTAATCAGAAAGTTTATTAAATCGACAGCTATTAATTATGTTATTTCTCATTAGTTGTAGTAAGAAGTTATTTCGTTGTTATTAGGTGGATGGTTAATCACCAATGTTGTATTTAAGTTATTTGAATTAATGGAAAGATAAGCAAAATATTTTTTAGTTTTTGTGTACTTCAAACTCAAGATTGTGTAGGCTATCTTAAAGAACCAGCACCATAAGTCGTAGAAAGAAAACATTTGATTTCATATTGCATTGCCTCATAAGTAGATCCGTATCAAGGACCATAACAACTAAGTGTCTGAGACGGGAGTTATGGGAGATATCTAATCCAGCAACAACTTGCACGATAGTTAAGTTTGTTCCAAAAAGAATGTTCAACCAATTGAGCAAGGCATGAAGCTTGGATGCAATAACGAAGGATTTATCAAATTCAAAGGCAGATGTTAAAGCAATTGAAAATGACAGTCACCATCGAGGTTGGAAAGATAAAGTAGTGGTTGCAGTTTCAGGGGAATTCCATGAATTCTTAAATATACAAAGTTAAGATTTTCCACAATTCGTGGCACAATGATCACTATTAGTCTACCAAACAGTTTATGCATGAAAATTTAATCAGAAGTGGTTAAATCAACAATATTAATAATTTTATCATGTTTTCTTGTCGCAGTTGTTTCCGTTGTACCAATTATAGCAGTAAGGAAGTTATTACTCCATTTTTCATTTCAGTTGTAGTAGGAAATTATTTCATTGTTGTAATTAAGTTAATTGAATTCTATGGAAAGCTTTATAAACAAAAAATTATATAGTTATTGAGTACTTCAAACATCTAAAGATTGCAGGTTCTCTCTATACTGAACCAACACCATAGGTTGTAGGAAGAAAATATTTGATTTCAAATTGCAGAGCCCCATAACTACATCGATATTAGGGGACCATAACAAATATGTTAAAGATTGCCTTTGGTATCTACTAGTAAGTCCATGAATATCTGGAACTTTGTGGTGGAAAAATGTGAGAAGAAATTGGTTAATTTGTGAAGTCAATACTTATCCTTAGGTGTTCTTGAGGCCATGCCAACCTATATGATGTCCCTTTTTCCCATCCCCAGGTAGATCATTAAGAAGTTGGATGATATTGGAAGGAAGTTCCGATGGCAAGGTAATGCTGAAGGTAAGAAGTAGTATCATTTGGTCAAGTGGGATATTATAACCAACAAAAAGAGGGGGGTTAAGGAATTATGAATTTGAAACCACAAAACTAAAGCCTTCTGTTAAAAGGGCTATGGAGACTGGCAACAGATTATCAGCGATTATGGAAGGAAATCATCATTGCAAGATATGAAAGGAAAGGACCATGGACCACTAAGGAAGTTGAATTCCTTATTGGGTGGGTCTATTGAGAACTATTAGACTTTAGTGGCCAAAAATATGGGGTTACTTTGTTATCAATGTGGAATGGTAGAAAGATCTTGGTATGGGTGAGACAAACACCTCTGAGCAACAGTTCCTAGACATCTGTAACCTTATCAACATAAACTGGCTCAATGTTTAGAATTAGAATGACCAAGGCGGAATCTATCGACTTCAGAAGGTCCTCAATCATGATTGGTAAGTGGAGAGAATGACTCAATGCCAATACCCTGGAACAAGCCAGGAGCCTTACCTGTGAGGAAGATGGACAAAGATGGTAAGTTCAAGGTGAAATCAGCCTACAAGTTATAGGATACCTCAACTCAAAGCAAGTAATTATGGCCTTGGAAGATGATCTGAAAAGAGAAGAAACCACAGAAGGGTGACCTGCTTCACTTGGCTATTTGCAAGACAAACAGTTTTGACTAAGGACAACTTGATGAAAAGCAGAAGAGAATTATGCTCCAGTTGCTTTTTCTGTGAATCTTGGACAAACTATAAACTATTTTTTTTGGCATTGTAAAGTGACTGAGAAACTATGGCTGTGATTCATTAGCCTGAGGGGTATTGGATGGATGATGCCAAGGAATAGCACAGAATTTCTAATATGTTGGAATAGAGATGGAAATCAGTCGGAACACAAGGAAATGTGAAAAGATTGTTCATGCCTGCATCTGGTTGACAATATGGAGGGAGAAAAATCAGAGATTTTTGAGAACAAGAGCATTCCCTTCAAAGCCTAAAAATGAACTGTGTAGGGACCTTTTACTTTTGGTGTATCCATACTGTACCTAAGGACCCGGGTGACATTTTACCTAATTTTTTATAGCTTCTGAGACAGAAAGGTGATGGATCTCTTTTTTTTTAATGGGCTGTCTCTCTACACTTTTTTATGTAATTACTACAGAAGTACACTATTGGTGTATTTCTTTCTGTTTATAATACCAGTTAACTTTCTCTAAATGAAAATGGTGAAACCTTTCTGGAACTAACTCCAATTTCTGGTACATCTTTTAGATCCACCTTGAAGCCAAACCCACTTATGGTTTCTTAAAAGCTACTGAGATACCTACGATTACAAATTCTTTTTAAAATGCTAAAAATGGACAGTTAAGAAATCATAAGACAAACGGAATCAGAACAATAAGAAATATAAGATCAATTGATTCTTTGACTAGCCATGACATTATCAACTGTCATCTTATTGTATCTATATATAGACTACAAGAAGATTAGCCGCAGTTTGATTACAAAATAAGGTTTTATTGAGTATCTCTAATGGGGGACTCTTTTGCAGCCATGGATCTTTACTCTCCTATCGGTAACAGAGTACTGTATGCAGGCTCGGAAGCATTCGTTAGCAGGACACCGTAGTACCATTATTGTTCCAGCAGGAAGTGCCCGGGATGAGGGATGGGCAGCGTTTAGGAATATTTTGGCAGAGATTAACGAAGCCTCAACGCTATTTATTTCGCCCAATCAGGTAATTTTACAGTCTGCCTTTTTGTGTCCTTTAAGGTGTCTCAAAATAATAGCCGCATTGTTCTCTTGTTTGAAAATGCATGAAAGCAGCAGACTTCGGAAACCTCAGAGCGTCTTGGGCTTTCAGATGATGTAGGAGCTGGTTTTATATCCAGTCACTCTTCTCAATCTGCCCCCATAGCTGATTTGACTATTGAACGGACCATTGATTTGCCAGCAGCTGACGAAGTTAGTAACCTGGGGGTCCAAAGGAATTCAGGGTGACCAGAAGAAGTTCTTCTTGATCTTGGAAGACCAATCGGGGCCATTTCTACGAAATCGGAGTTTGCTTCTGATTGAACCCTTCATATTAATTAGCATTTAATTTGGTCATCTGTTATATATTATATTTTCCATTGTCTTGCAGGGTAGCAGGTTCTGCATCGCTCTTCACTAATTCTTTTCCCCTTTCTGGCCTCCGGAAACAATTTTATGAAATGGTGGGTCACTTTGTAGAGATAAGCAAAGATCGCCTGGAAGGAATTACAGGTGCAAATGTTCGGACAATTGACTCCTCACAGAGATGACTGGTTGTGTTAGGCGTGGAACCATGTACTGCAGATAATGGGCGGACAAGTGTGATTCCTGTGTTAATTTTCTGCCTGGTCATTGCGTGTTTCAAGTTGAATAAAATGGTATCACTGTTATAAGCTGGAAATATGAAGTCAAATGTCAATCATCAGTAGGAGGGGGAAATAAGAGAATAAGCCATTATGTAAGGTGAAGGATTATAGCATAAAATGGCACACTCGTATTTAATTTCATCTTTGCTATTTTAAGTGTGATTTAAGTTTCTTCTATGTGTGAGAAACTCTCCGCTATGGCTTGAGCTAAACATAATCCTAGGTTGCTGCTAAGTTTGGTTACTGAATATCACGAATTGTTTGAAGATCGCACTCTAAAATAATCACAATTCCTTCCCCCAACTCTAGTGCTGACAAATAGGCGCTTTGGGTCATATTTGGACGGTTGAAAATGGGTCAACAGAAAATGGGTAATATATTAACCTGTCAGTATTTCATATGGATAAAAATGCATTGGGTAACAAATGAATTGTGTAAAATACATGTTTATTCATATTTTCAGGAGTAAATAGTAAAGTTTCATAATTTAATATGGAGAGAATATTTTGGTCTGGTTTTGGATGAATATTTTCATGAGTAAATAGTAAAGTTCCATAATTTAATATGTAGAGAATATTTTGGATGAAAAAATGTTTAAAAAAATACTTTATTAGTTTTATTATTTAATAATAAAAGTAAATAAAAATGTTGTGACTTTTTAATGTAAAATTAATTATAACACTAACAAAGGGAAAATATGTTCTTTTTTTAATTTCAAGTAAATGAATATTTGCTAGGAGTAAATCACGTACTGGTACTACATAATTTGCTTACTCTACACTATACGCTGTCAATCCAATATAAAATTGAACAAACACAATAAAATATACATTATAATTGAATAAAAGAAATTTATATCTGATATATATTTTATTGGAGGGTCAAACACTTTACATTATTAATTATAGAGAGGAATAATTAAATTTACTTGAGAACATAAAAAGGAAGGGAAATTATAATATTTTTGGTAATATCATGAAGTTTGAGTGAATAAAAATTGAAACCTTAATTCATATGACTAACTCATATTTTACCCATAGTTTATCTATGAATATCTATATTTCTATGGGTTAAATATAAGTTTAAACTCATATTTTATCCATTTAAAAAATACTCACCCAATTCATTAAAATATAAGCGTGAGACTTTATAAAAAATATGACCTCACTTTGTCAAAACTACCCAACTCAAAACTTGTTTTTGGTTGTTATGTTATAACGTACTTCTATTCCTCTTTAAATATGTTAAACGGCAAAGGGTCGAATATATCTATGTACTATATGAAATAGTTTAAATATACTCTTAGTTATATTTTCAGACTAAATATATCCCTCCCATTATATTTTCAGGCTAAATATACTTTATGACTAACAGATGACAAGTGAACGACTAATATTAAGTGAACTATTCAATTTTAAATAAAGCAAATTCGGACTCGCCCTGCTCCAATAACTTGACTCGATCTAATATATAAAACTAAACCACCCAATTTTCTTGTGTGTTTTACTCAGTGTTTTCACTATTCACAATGAGACTCAATATTTGGACATAAGAATTTCCATTCTTTACTTTCAATAATACCTCTTTGCCTCATATTATATAGTTTGTGGTAAGCACGTTAGGAACTTTATCGAGACTTCTTGATTCTAAACATTTCTATGAAGAAGAATGTGAAGGTTGATTGAATTCAAATCACAATTTCCCACAAACTCAAAGATTCAAAAGATATAAAGGTTAGTTGAGGATGTATCAGAGACTAACTCGAAAAATTGAATATGAAGAAGAGGGAGATCACACAGTAATGCAAAGTATTAATCGAAAGTACTTACCACTCATCGCTACAATTGGCGAAAATTGACTGACCCTACATCTAACCCAATGAATTTTTCACTTTTCCTTAGCCCTCTACTTTAGAACTGGCTTACTCACAGGAAGCCGACTTAGTAGATGACTCTTAGTTAGACTGGTACTAGTTAGTATAATACTGAATATATTGTAGTTCCCTAATTCACTTCACTTTCTAACTAATCCATACATGTAAATGACTTTTCCGGAGAGGAAGAACTCAATAGCCCATTATTTTTTTTTAAAAGAAAAATTGAATGGGTTAATTTTATATATTAGATCGGGCCAAGTTATTGGAGCGGGGTGGGTTTGGATTCGCTTTACTTAAAATTGAATAATTCACTTAATCTCAGCCGTCTACCTTTCATCCGTTAGTCATAAGGGTATATTTATTTATCGAAATTAGACTAGTGATATTTTAAACTATTTCATATAGTTCAAGGGTATATTTGGACCTTTGTCGTATGTTAAATGACAAGAAAGTTCACAAGGTCTTGTTCTTTTTTGGCAAAACAGAATGAACTTTCCTCTGATTTTGAATTGGTTTGATTTTTTTTCATGAAAAAATCTTGTTAACTTTTAGAGTTATTGGGTTAAATTTACCTTTTCATTTTTGTAATTCAGTGTGGTAATCTTCATGAAGCTGTATAAGGTGTTCTTCGTGTATGTGATGCTAAGTGTTGTCATTTTAGTAATTTTGTCTGGAGATTTTTGTTGTAAATTTTGAATTATATTTACTCTAAAGTAAGAGAATATAGACGATAGTTGTAATAGGTGATTGAGCTTGATTTAAACGCAATATAGGGAGTTAGGATTTATGAAATTTGGTATCACTTTATGTATTTATGTATGTAGTAATCTTTTGCCAAATGAAAAAGAACTGCACCTTTTCTCTAGATTATCTTTATTGTCATATTTGTCTTCTCTTTCTCTCCTTCAATTAGCGTCGGAGTAAAATTGATCTTTGTGGACTTTTTTAGAGAGAAAAACAAAGCAAGAACACTTGCCAAATTTTACTTGTTCATGTCTCTTTCTATTCAATTACTTTCACATGAATTCTACCAGTTCTTCTCTTTCACTACCTAACTTTAATGATGAGAACTACCAATTTTGGAAAGTAAAGATGAAAACATACTTAAAGAGTCTTGGATTATGAAAGTATGTTGAGGAAGACAACGTTCCGAAACCTTTGAGAGAAAACCCCACTCTTCAGCAGATCAGATGTCATGAAGAAGATATTGCTAAAGGTCAAAAGCCTTATCTTTCAAAAATTATGTCTCCAAAGTCAGGCTTGTAGATGCAAAGGGCTAAAGTGGAAGAAGTTTTTGTTCAACTCCCTCATGTATAAGTTTAGAATCTGGATGTTTGTTATTCTTGAAATTAGGCACAAACTTTTCATGTCGTTCAATTGCTGAGAAAATTAATGCTTGGTTATTTACAGGTTAAAATATGTGAATCATGAATCCGATTGCTTCAAAATTGCTCTCAGACAAATGAACACAAAGGCTTCCTCTTGATTGGAAACCTACGTAGGTTGGAGCTTACCCCGTTATATACAAGACAAAATATATCATCTGGCATTAAAGGTTTAGTTACATCAATTTTAAATCTTTAAAATTGATGCGAAACAAGGAACTTGTGGCAGATGTGCCTTCCAAAAATGAAAACTCTAATGTATATAAGGTTTTGTCAAATAGAAAAGCTAAATGAATCACCGTTTTCTATTAATCAAGCCAGACAAGCTACTGAAAAGTTTCACCTAATACACATTGATGAGTGCGGACCTATGGTCACTCCTTATAGCAACAAGAAATGTTTTCTCTTATATATTAATGACCTCACGAGGTTTTGTTAGGTTTATCATCTAAAACATAAATCTGAAGTATTTGTTGTGCTTCAAAAGCTTGAAAGAACTATTAAAATCAATGTAGCTCTTTGATAAAAATCTTAACGTCTGATAATGGGATCAAGTTCACTTCCTATCAATTCAAAGATTTTCTTCAAAAACTAGTATGACTCTAACTCTATAGCAATTAACGGTTCTACACATTGTTTCACCTATTCCAAGTTATCATTTTTCCTTACCTTCAACAAAAATAATTTTTACGCTATTGGGTTTGATTTCAATAAGTTGATTAACTATATATTGCGATGATCGTGACCAATCTCTCAATTATCTCAATTAAACTCATACTAAAATATTCCTAGGCCCATTAACTTTGATATTTTATTTAGATTATTACAAGTAATTTGATTGCACATTTTTCGATGGGAAATTTTCTACTTTCAATCAAAAAACTATGCCCTGAATTTAGTTACCTTGGATTGCCACACAAATAGTGAACCTACACTATTGGCTCAACATCATTCTTATCTCTAGGATTTGACTTTGACTATGAGTTGTGTAATTTATCTCTGATGATTGCATCCCTCTTTTCTAATTGATTTTTGGATTTCGATGTGAAACCAAACGATTTACTCACTCGACCTTTTGATTGCATGCAAGTAAATTGTTTACTGTGTAGCATTTTTAAGTCCCTGATTGGACCCTCAAAAATTGTTTGGAGTTCGATAAAAATAAAATAAACATGCAACCCTACTAAAATTTGATATTTCAAACGCAATGAAATCGTTGGATTTTCAAAAATAGGTCAAATTACGAAATTACCTCGCAGACACTCTTAAGGCTTAAAACTCAATTTCTCACCCAAACACTCAAAATTCATCGAAGGCCTTACAAACCTTACTAAACACCTTATTAGGTCACAATCGATGTTTCAAATGCGATGGAACTGACAGAATTCTCATCATACGCTCATAACTTAAAATGTTGACTAAAGTCAAGCCTATCATGATCTCAACTCAAGAGAGGTCAAATCACCAAAAATACGCTCGATCACATTGAGGACCACACCAACCATTCTCGAAATACAAATTGAGCATGAAAACACTATGGAAAAAGGCAAGATAGTTATTTCACAATCTAAAGTAAATTCATAAGAAATGGGACATTATACTAGGCTTACTACTACTACTACTACTAACTTAACGAGTCGAAGACACCACACCTAGTCCACACTTTTAGTATTTATAGTCCCATTCCTAGTGTGACTCTACTCTGTAAAGGTGGTACAACGTTTTCAACATTCTCCATATCAAGATCACTTTCTCTTACTTCAACAAAATCATTTTTTATATATTGGTTTGATTTCGATTCTAAGTTATATAACTACATATTGCGATGATCGTGACTAGGGATGTACAAAACTGAACCATAAATTGATACAAACCACAAACAGAAAAAACCCGACTAGTGGTTTGGTTTGATATTGAAAAAATCCGACTATATTTGGGTTGGTTTAGTTTTAACTAAAATCAACTCAGAACTCAAACCACACAAAATATTTTCTTTGGTATAATTTGTTTGTCATGAAACATAGAATAAGAAGAATAAAAATAGAGGAGAAGAGAGCTTATTATTTCATTGAGGATGATTTACAATGAAAGGACCCTCCTATGTATAAGGGGAATTCTAACTTGGTCCCCAAGTACGACTCTTAAACCATATCTTAAAAAAGAAAAAGGACTCCACATGATAATGTCACTAAAAGACAAATACTTTATAACGCTCGTCTAAATTCATAGAGGATGTGCCTCAACAGCAAACTTGACTAAAAAAAACTTTAAGAAAAGAAAAACTCTAGTGGAGAAACGAGTACAACATATCTATTAATACACATCTAGGCCTGCCTCATTAGAAACCTTAGAAGGAAAATTCAGTGGGACCAAACTTTCGTAAGGGAAAAAGATACAACGCGTATTAACTCCCACTAATGAGAGCAATCAATCCAGAGACTTGATCTTTGCATCCACGCTTGTGCCACATCTTCTTGAAAGTTGCAGTTTGTTAGATACTGGTTGAATTGATCAGGCCACTTCGTCACGTTTTATTAAAAAATAAAATCATAAAATAAACGATTTGTTGCACATTTTTCACTATTTTTTGAAGTTTATATTTGTATAGAATAAGCTTTGAATGAATTGCCTTTGTTGTATCTTCTTTGTATGAATCCTCCATAAGTTGGTGCTATGCATGCTGCACTTAATCTTCATATAAAATTGTGGGTACTTTATACACCCTTTTTCTTCCAACCCATTTTTTTTCGATGAGATACTTCAATAGGATTAAACACGTCTTCCTCGTTCTTGCTTCATGAATAACAATTATTTCAAGCATGTTTAGATGAAGTGGCTACGATGGACTGCTTTGTAGATCTCTAAGATATACACTCTCCCCATATAACACATAGCCTAGTTTAGTATCGACTTTAATATGGATCAGATAGATATCCCGGCATCCGAATAAACAACAAGATTGTGTCTACAAAAATGCTATTGAATAAAATAAGAAGCCCAATGTCAATTTGTTCCGTTAAGAATTGCAAATGTAGTTTTAATCCGCCTTCCAATGTCTCCTTTATTGAGCAGAAATACTCTTTGGCCAACAAATTACATCAAAAACTATAAGTCAGCCTTTGTAGTATTAGCAAGATACATAGTGAGGCACCAATTGCATTAAGATATGGTAAGAACCAAAATATCTCACCCTGTTTCTTGAGGTCGAAATGGATCTTATTTACTCAATGAACACACCATCAGAGTACTTAATGTGCGCTTCATTCCATTCAAAATCTTTTAACCCTTTTTTTCTGTGTAGTAGATTGATGAAAAAAAAATATCATTTGTCAATGCTCAATTTGGTAAACCAAGCATAATTTTGTCCTTCCCAGATCTTTTCATCTCAAGTCATTCCTTTAAATATCATTGCCTTGTGAGCTTTTAGAGTTCCAATAAAATTTATGTCATCAACATAAACAACAAGTACAAACAAATTTCTATAATTGTTCTTCTTTATAAAGCAAATGACAAATTGCCTCATTTGTAAACCTTCCTTAATTCAATACGTACTAAGGACGGTGGTATCCACATGCGTCCGATGCTTCACCCATATAATGATCTTGGCAATTTAAGGGATCTGCACACTACCCTGTCCTCAACCTCTGCTCGAAACATATCAGAGACACACTATCCTATACTAAGATCCTATACCCGACCTACCCATCCTAAACTTATTTTAGTTAATATTTTCCACCCCTTTCGGCCTACGTGGCACTTTTTTGTGGGCCAACACTGGTTGACTTTTTCTTTCAAGCTAGTGCTACATAGGCCGAAAAGAGGTAGAAAATTACTTATAAAATAAGTTCAGGGAGGGGGAGGTAATAGGACCTTAGTATAGTATCAGTGTGTCTCTGGGATTTCGGGCATAGGTTGAGGGGATACTTGTGCATTTTCCCCAATTTAATTGAATACATTTCTTGAGATTTTTAATTACATGATTTAGGCATCATAAATGCTTCAGGAATTTTCATGTATATCTCTTTATCAAGTGATCCATAAAGGCAGTCTATAATCACATCCATCAAATGCTTTCAAGTTGTTCATGACTGTGAAATTAATGAGATAACACAATGTGATTGCATCTAAACGGGTGAGTATGTCTCTTCATAATCTGACCGCCAACCTTTAGAAAATTCTTGGCCACAAGCGTGATTTATACCATTTGAATTTCATTTTTATATCATTTTTTTTTCGCAACAAAATTCATTTGCAACCAACTATTGATAGTCATTAGGTGTTGACTGTGGTCCAAAAACATAACTCTTGGCGGAATTTAACTTTAGTTGAATTGCTTCTGACTTTGTCCAATCATTTCTTTGTCGACATTCTTAACAGTTGAGGGTTCAAATCCCTCATTATCTTGCATGATATTTGTTGGCAAACATTATATTGCAAAGACATCATCACCATTATTTCGAGCGATTCAGATAGTTTCAACATCTCCTTAAATTTAATGAATAGTCATTTTTCCAGAATTTTTTTCAAGTCATTGTTCTTTCATGAATATCATATGAATTATTCAATTTTAAAAAATTTTAAACTTCCATATGGATTCTTTTCATAGGGTCCATCTGGAATTTAATTCTTTTTTTCCTAGGATTTATGATCCTTATAACCCAATGATCTACCATGCTTTAGGCGTGCTTTTGACTTTATGCATGACCTAGTGGACTGTCCTATCTTACATCACTTCGATTGGGGACATTCTCTACGGAATTGTGATTTTAGTCTTCCTTTTCAAATATGTAAATCGTCTACCTTTTGATTTGCATTTTTCTTGCAGAAAATAAATTTTTACTTCCTTGCTCACAAATCGAAAATATGGATCCAGTGAGACAATGATAATTTTCGCATAAAATCTTCTTTTATTTCACTATTCTCTCCCCTAATTTTGGAAAATTGTCTCATCAAACGACAAATCTGCAATCGAGCAGTAAACATTTCGCCAGTCATGGTTCAAGATAGAGATAATGGAGGGTGACTAAACCAAATATATCCTAACCTTCCTTTGAGGGTCCATCTAGTTTGGTTTGGTGGTGCCACAGACACATGTACAACACATTCAAAAATCTTAGATAAGATTTTAGGTTCTTGACCCATAACCATTTTGCAATGAGAAACCTTATGAGAATTTGGTCGTCCTGAGACAATAAGTGTCAAGCATGCAAAGTTGCATGTCCGCCACATAAAGTGTAACCTAATTTCGTAAGCAAATGGTTTTGCTATTAATTGTAATGTTTAACTTAATGACTTCGTGCACATGCGGAGTATAAACATAACATTCCGTGTTCCACTCTTATCTCAATGTTAAACAATAATCATCAAAGGATTAGGGTGAAAACCTGCAGCATTATCAAGACGATGACTTCAGATTTTAATTATCAGGAAAGTTTCCTTAACTTATTATTTGTGCCAATAATTTGTGCAACTTCCAAGTTACGAGAATTAAATAGACACAGCAAGATTCCATCTAGAAGAAAATCATTAGAAATAAATTCATCTAAATACCCCGCTAGGTGGTTAATATCCATAAATTCCCCATGTATAATGTTTCAAGACTGCATGAGACGTAATTTCCACTTTCCTTTGTGATGTCCTCACATTAATTGCCTTTATACCAACAGTACAAGAAAATTCACCATTTAAAAGAACTTTTAGGTCCTTTAATGGATTCCATTCGAATTTTATACAATTCGTCCCATCATTGTAGACCCAGGATGTAAGACGATCATGCCAAAGTACAAATGTATTGGAATTAATTTACTATAAAGTGTGCTTCAATTGCACTAATTTTGTCCATTACAAGCTAGAAGAAAAAACAGGAAACTTTTCTATAGCACATGCCTGCCTAGAGACATTCTTGGTGATACCAAGATATTCAAGATTTATTTCATCCAACAATGTGATATAATAACCATTTTTCATGGATATCTTTAAAACTCAACTAGATTTCAGAGAAAACATAGCATTATTAATGATGAATTTAGTTTCCTTGGGCAAAATTACAATGACTCTTCCAAAGCCCTCAATATATTGGTATTACCAATAATTGCAGTAACATTTATTTTGCCCATACTTAAATGAGAAATTTTTTTCTTTTTTTGATTACTTATGTGTTTGTATACCAGAATCAATCATGCAGATGTCTTCAGATTTCGATAATATGTTTTTTGGAGAATTTCATAGCATCACATAAAATGACAGTACAAAAATAAATATATATAAATAGTAGTGTTGTGACAAGGTACACTTATCCAATACTAATAACTAAATTTAGAAGTTTACCCTTAATTTATTGTTTCTCGAGTCAATAACAGTTGTATGAAACAACAAAAGTAAAAAAATTATTATTTAATCCTAGTTTTTATACATCTAGCATGTTTTTTTTAAACATTAGATTTAGTACAAGACGCTATATATACCAGCAAATGATAAATCCTATTTAATAATCGACTGCATGTTTTTTAACATTATATCAAGTTAAATACCTAATATATACTCAAACACTGAATAAAGTTTTTAGTATATGAGTACCTATTTATATAAGAATCATATAAATAAATGCAATGAAAAATATATATTATCTATTAAGATTGAACAAACTAATGAGCTACAATAATATGGACGAAACTAATTAAAATACTAATACGCACTATCAACTATTATTACATGAAATTTAGTAATAACTATTACCGATAAGAATTATCTTCCATGTTTCATAGAACCATCACCAATTAAGTGATATATCTTTCCTTGAAGCTTGCGAAGAAATCCTACTACAACCAAGCAGTGATGTCAACTTGAATTTTTCAGAGATAAAATTTGCCTCAAGATTTTTCTGTTTCTTCGTTAAGAGGTCTTGATAAACTAATAAAGTGTTTGGGGAGTACGACAATCACGTGCATAATGACCTCTTCTAACCACAAGCGAAACAACTTTCCTAGTTTGCTTCTCATTTCTCATCCCTTTTTATTCCTTTGAAGGGGGATTTTTATTTGATGAATGATTAACACACTGAAAAGAATTATGTTCTTCTTTTCCCATGACTTACGCACCACATCCCACATCCATAGTCCATTTCCCATATTAGGGACAAGGTCTAGCCTTTTCCACACCTAGCATGGTTGGTTGTACGCCTCATACCTTCATAGGTGATTCAGACCCAGTAGGTTGATCTCTGATTTTATATTCATAAATAAACGTTATTTTATCAGCAGAAAAGATGAAAATTATTCAGAATCCTTTTTTTTGAGCCTTTGCTCTCATTTGTTGCTGGCAAGGCATATTCGAGACATGAAAAGTGGAGAATGTTATTTCCATCATATCAATTCTCACTAACCGTTTCTCCAAATATTTCAATTAAGAAATGGTGTTCTAAACATTGCAGAATATATTCAATGTATATACTTAAAGTCTTGTACCTTAGATTCATCCGATCGTATCGTGCCTTGTGTGTTATCAGCTATCTTCAATGGTAAGATCCTTATTTTAGAGGTTTTTCCATAAACACAGTGGATCTTAACTGTCATCAATTTGATTTGTAGAATCTCTTCAAGTTGATCCCGCAAGAATATCATTTCCTCGTGCCAATTTTGATTTTTTTTTTTGATGCCTATTTTCTACTTTTTAGGTTTCTACCAAGACCCTTGCATCAGGTTGAATTTCAGCATCCAACACCACCCATGACGAGGTCGTTCTTGCCCGAAATTTGAAGGGACATAAACTCTATTTACGTTAAGATGGAACAATAACTTTAAAAATAAAGAATAAATAATACCTTATTAATTCTTCAAACCTAATCTTCACTTTTTGAGAAAGTAAGGTCTCGTGCTGATAACGATAAGAAAAAGAAAATAGAGAAGAGAAGACTTTTTTTCTCGTGAGGATGATTTAACAATGAAGTTAACCTCTCTATGTATAGGGGCATCTAACTGGTCCCCAAGTATGACCTTTAACCATCATCTAAAAGGAAGCCCATATAACACACTATATACCATACTTTATAACAGTTTTAATATTTTTACACTATTACATACTTTTTATCTTTTAATATATTGTTTCAAGTTTGAAATTTAGATTTTTGAATGGGTTCCAATAAATATTACAGTCCCCAATGTTGTTCAATTATATAAAACTTAAATCAAAACACATTATACTAATGGCAAAAAAGAAAATATTCAATGCACTACATTGCACACAACACTATTGGATAATTGTTCTTTATTTTTTAATTGGTTAGAACAATTAAAATACAGAATCTAACGTTATTTCCTTTATTATTTAGTAGGTATCTATACTTATTAAACTTAATTTACCATTATTTAGTACCTTAAAATTATGATTATTTTCCATTATGACTTGTTAATTTCATTTTGTATTTTGTTTGATATTTTAGTGTCATTAACTTCGGCATCTTTTTGTGTTATTTTTTTTAAGAACTACCTTAGGTATTTGTATTTTTTGTAGTATAAAGAAATTTGGAAATTACAAGTAAATGTATGTTTTGTATGCAATACTTTTATTCGAACATTTGAAAAAAGGTCTGAGGTTGAACAACCCAACTTTTATTGGTTTGGTTTAATTTATAACTTTAAAAATTTTACACAAATGGTTTGATTTGATATTTGAAAACCCCAAATCAATCCGACCATGTACACCCCTAATCGTGACATATATCTCTCAATTTTCTCAATTAAACTCATATTAGTTAATATTCTTAGATATGATAATTTTGATATTTGATTTAGATTATTACAATTTACAAGTAATTTGATTGCACATGTTCGATAACCTAATTCATCACAATCCTCCCCCCTCAATTTTATTTACCTTCATTGCAAAAAAATAGTGAACGTTATACTAAGTGGGGAATTTTTAAAGAAGGTGACATTAATGTTTCAAAATGAAGGGGTGGTGACATAAGTATTGAGTATTGAGTGTAGGTTATAATTATGTTATTAATGATTAAGGATTGTGGAGTTATCCTCAAGTTTATTATTTGGCAGTTTGGTCAACTGAATTAAATAAGGGTTAAAAAGGTAAATTGACTAAAACCTAATTTAACAAATTTAGGTGGGAATTAAATGAGGGATAAAAGGGTAAATTGACTTAACCAAACCTAATTTAACCAATTTTGGTGGGAAAGGGAAGCAACCATCAAGCCAAAAGGGGAAATAAATATTTTCCCCCGCCTCTAGTCGTCGTATTCCTCCTCCTCCTCCGCCTTTCTTCTCTTCTTCTTTTCTCTTCTGCTCTCTCTCCTTGCTTGCTTGTCTTGGCCTTTCTTCCCCTCTCTCTTACTCTTCTCTTCTTTTCGTGCATAGTTGTCCCCTGTGGCTCTAGTGTTTCGCTCTATATCCATCTTCAGTCGTCTTCTTTATCATTTTAGCTAATTTCTAATTAGTGGACCCAGAATTTTTATTCTGTACATTTGTAACATTATTCATAAGTGATTGATCACACACCATTGTTCTGAAAGTAAATATTAATAGTTTTTAAAATCATTCATCATAATCTGATCTGGGTACTTTAATTTTTTCAATAATTTGCATTCCGCCTTCCAACTATGGCTAAGTGTATGTTCAACCAACAGTTGCTATTGTAAATATTATAGCCATATGTAGCAACAAAAACAAAAATGTCATTTTAAATCGCAACAGAAATAGTTATATGTTGCAACATTTCACCCCAAAAAGTCCATATGTTTGTCAGTCATAACATAAACATGTTGCCACATGTAATTTATTTGTCACAATAGAACAGTCATATGTAGCAACATATGACTTACATCTCACCACAGAATAGTCATATGTTGCAACATATACTTATTCTTCATAATTACCAATTATTTTTTAATTATTTTCTTTAGGCACAATAAATAGAGTTATTATTTTTAGGAATTAATTATCATGGTGAATGGGTCGAGAAGAAAAATTGATTCATTTGGCGTTGGAAGGATAATAATAAATGAGGAGCCCGATCAGTAGGGATGTATGTCAAAATAAATATTTCGTATGATGATTTCTTCAATTTAATCGTGCAAAAGACTGGATAAAATTGTCAACCGGAAGATCTCTTCAGAGTTTACCTTCCCCATTATTTTTTCATAATGAGAAGGTCTTACCCTTTGTAGAATAATTTGACAACCTAGTTTTTGTGCTGTTTATTTCGATAGCAGAGAACACACCATATTAAGAGTTTACGTGTAAAAATCCTATCGAGGAGGATCATAATGTAGACGAGCCAACAAGATATGTTAAAGGATGAATTTGATCTTGTGGATAAGAATAATCCTGATGATAAAATTGCAATAGGTGAAGGTGAAGGGTCGGAACTTTAGAACAACATTCCTCCTACACCTACGGTTGGCATCAACAATCCATGTGATTCTGAATCATCATGTGTGAATAATGTTCGAGATTATAAAACAAGAAGGAATGACATTCAAGAACAAGAAAGAACTGACAAACTCATTGAAATTTGCTTGCTTGAAAAACAATTTTAGACTGAAAAAGGTTATCAATTATCATAATATGTTTTCTTTAAATATTCATATCCGAATTTCAACCGGTGGCTGAGGGCTGTGAAATTTACAAGTAGGAACAGGTTTGTCATTAGAATCTATGGAAAGTAAGTGCTAGTTGAAGTCTGAGTAGCCCAATTCACTATACTCTTTTGGGATTTTTGCCTGTGTTCTTTTTCCCCAAAGATTATTTTTATTGTTGAACCGGCATGTCCTATATCTTGTGGTACATAGTTTAACTCTGAGCTTGATGGGCTAATTTGAATATCCCTGATTAAATGAAAATGATGCATGACTAGGCATAGTAATTGATAAAATGTGTGGTCTAAAGCATGACATAGTGATAACAACCACTGTATGACCCTAATGGTCTAAATTTCGACTAGGTGTCTGATTAATCTGGTAGAGTAATGAGGATGTCAGTAAGTGTGAGATTTGAATAGTCCTATTTGTACTGAGGCTGAGAACTTTCCTGTTTGTCCTGCTAAAAAGTAAGATGTAATAGCAATCAGGAAAGATCAGGCCTTTGTTCAATATAGCCCATTTTTTTAGCCCTAAATACAAAAATCAAATGAATTAGTCTTCTTGATCCAATGATTTGAGCTAAACTATGACCTTTCTTTTCAATCCCAAACTTATCTTTTCTTGAGAATAATGTGTTGGCCCTGGTCTCATCCTTGATCATGTGCCCTCAGCTTATGACAAAGCACTAATTTGAGGGTGGCTAATGCAGTAATCAACTTTTTCATGGCCCTGACGCCAACTTTGGGTATGTGTAACTTTACTCATGTAAAACCATGAGTTGAGGGTGGCTATATGAAGAATGCTGCGAAAGTGGGGTTGAAAGAGTGGGAAAGAACCCAAAGTAAGGTGACCTCAAAGAAACCATTTTTAAAAGAAAAGTGAAATTAAAAAAAATATAAAAAATACAGCAATAAAAGAAGAGAGTCACGTACTAAATGAAGAAAGAAGGGAACATAGAAGGTGAAAGATTATGAGAATTGAGCGGAATAAATACTTAAAAGTGGTATATTTAGCCCTCTATTTCAAGGAGGGAAAAAAAGTCCTAAAGTATACCTAAATATACCCTACCTGACCCTGAGCCATTTGACAAGCTAAGAAATTCCTATCGTGATCCTAAAATTTGTATAGCGAACTTAAAGTAGTGAAATAAGGGCAAGCTTTATGGCAATATGTAATGAATGAGTTGTGATTTTTCTGAGAGTGAGTGGTTTGAAAATAATCCTTATACTCAAACCGAAATCATTGTGTGAGAAATGAGGATGTTTTTTGACGCGAGGACCCTAGTTGGCAATACCGGATAATTAGAACCCTCGGTGAGAAATTGAATGTAACGAAACGACCTGTTAGTAGGTCGTTTTGAGCAGCAGATGTTAGTTCTGGAAAAATAGGCTGAGGGCGACGGACCCCACGACGACCGTCATGGCACGCCGGACCGGCGCAGGGTTTTTTTTTTTCCTCGTTTCAAAACACTTGGAAAATCTGAAATTGGGTACTGAAAATCGACTCCTGAACTTCCGTACGAAATGGCAGGACGGACCCGTCACAGGTGTGACGGACCGTCACACGATTCTTCAGTGGAAAATCCCTCTCTGGACCTTGTTACGACCTAGCAGGACGGACTTTCGCAGGCAAAACGACGTGCTCGTCGAAGTTGCGCATCCCAGTCTGGGTCTGATTTCTTTATAACGGATTTAAAGGGACTTTTGACTATTCCTGCTTTAATTATAAGTTAGAGGGTTAATGTTTAATAAGTCTATTCTTGGGGGTTAAAAGAGGTACCTTAAGTTAATTATGGGTTATTATTTCCATCTTTATTCTTAATTAATATGTTAATTTAGGGTAAAAGAAAGGTTTTGAAGTAAGAAAATAGAAATGAACAAAGAGAAGAGAGAGAAGTGACGAAGATATAGCAAGGATTTTGAGAAGATAGCTTGTTTGATCGCAATCTTCGTTGGCGGTAGGTTTTGGGTTTTTTCAACTATTCGTAGAAACTCTTAATAGCGAATGACATGTGTTGGGTCTATTTAGAGTCTTCTTTATGCTTAATTGTGTGTATCATGATTGATTTGATATATATATCATGTTGGTGGATGAAACAAGCATGATAAGCTACTGAATCCCAAATCTTGATAAAAACTAATCTCTTGTTAATGAGATGCCTTGAATAACAGAGGCTTGATGAACTAAAGTGATGAATGAATGACGCTTGGTACTAAAAGAAGGCTTGTAATTAATAGACCGAGTTTTTAGGGTATCGATGTCACGTACCGCACCCTAGAATTAGGACGGGTTGTCACGAACCGACACGTAGATGTCGGATCGGAGTGTCACGTACGACACAATAGAATTAGTGGACGTTGTCACGAACCGACACGTAGATGTAGGGATCGGAGTGGTCACTACCGCAACAATAGAATTATTGGGACGTAGTGTTCACTACCGACACGTAGATTGTTAGGGGATCGGAGTGTTCACGTACCGACACATAGAATTAGTGTGACGGGTGTCACGACACCGACACGGTAAGATGTAGGGATTGGGAGTGTCACTACCGACACATTTGAATTAGTGGATCGGAAGTGTCCAACGTTTCCGACACATAGTAGTAGGAGTCGGAGTGTCACGTACTGACACAAGGAATAAATATAATGAATCTTGAAAGATGCTAATATACTCACTAAAGAACATTTATCCCAAAAGAGTATGGTGTGGAGGCTTGAGTTCCTCATAGATATGATGCGGTGATATTTATAATGAGGTTTGTACTTGTTCTATCACAGATGTTAAGCATAGTAGTATGAATTTTATGATGTTATCTGAGATATATTGCTTTCCTATTTTGAGTTGTCCGTGATAACTCAGTAACTTGTGGGTTGTACTGACCCCCCTACTTTTTTGTTTCCTCTTGTATATTTGGTAATGCAGCCAAACGTGCCGTCACTTCGACTCAACATAGTTCAAGCCAGTCTTCGTCACACCGGATCTTCAGGTGAGCAATGCTCTACTTGGACTGGATCTCCTTCCTGCATGTTCTTAATGCCTTGAAGTCTTCGGCATAGGACTAGCTTTTATTTGTTTTTAGCTTCTTAGAATACTCTTAGTTTAGTAATTGTATCATAGATGTTCTTGGTGGTATGCTTCCAGATTTTTGGGGAATTAATGATGTTTTGAATTTTAGAAGTTATTGAATTGTCTTTTATTATGTTTAAGTCTTCCGCATTGCTTGTATGTTGATATTAAATTGGAATGATAGGTGTACATTGGTTGGTGGTTCGCTCACATAGGAGGGTAATGTTGGGTGCCAGTCGCGGCTTCGTTTTTGGGTCGTGACAAACTTGGTATCAGAGCAATTAGGTTCGTGGTCTCATCACACAGAACAGGTCTAGTAGAGGCTTAAGAACGGTAGGTGGTGACGCCTTTCTTTTTCTTTGAGAGGCTATAAGACTTTAGGAAAATTCCTTCTTCTTTCTTTCTTTCGTGCTATTACTTGGATCCAATTGGTAATCTAGGTGATACCAATTGGTATTGAACATCTGCACTCATTTCGCAGATGGTTAGAACTAGAGCAAACGACTACGCCAACATCAACATCGGCCAGACCAATGCATACTAGCCAGCACTGGGGCTGTAGCTCGAGTGAACAGTGAGAGGGTCCGCTGTAGAGGTCGTGGGGAGACGCCTCTAGAGGGAGATTACGGAGCACCTAGCCCATCTGGGCGCTAGGGCTGTACTCCTCACCAACTGGGCGAAGTATAAGAGAAGGGGAGTATGGTGAGAAATGACAGTTCAGAATGATGAAAGCCACCAATCCCCAACCTCCCAGAGATGATCAGTCAGGTTCTCGCTTAGCTTAGATGGGTTGTCTGATCAGGGTCAGGCACCCCCAATGTTTCTGCAACCAACACCTCGGTTTCAGAGGTACAACATGCGGCCACTATGGCCCTCTTATGGATGCCTCATTGGCCATAGGCACGTTCCACGCCTGACTGACTGGTCCTATAATGACAAATTGATCATCAATGACTTTTAGTAAGTCCTTGAAATTAAAACCTCCAGTCTTCAGGGTGCCAGAATCTTAGGATGCTTACGATTTTCTAGTTGACTGTCATGAGTACTACACAATATGGGTATAGTAGAAACGTTTGGGTGTTGAGTTCGTATTTACCACGCAGTTTTCAAAGGGAACGCCAAAATGTGGTGGCGCACATGTTGATGTCAACCAACCGAGGCAACCACCTATGACCTTTGGCCTCATTCTCTAGCTGTTTTATGGAGAAGTATATCCCCCTGACCCTTGCGGTGATAGTAAAGGGATGAGGTCATTATCCTAGAGGCAAGTAGGTTCGTCATGCATATGAGGCTTAGTTTCGTGCACTACCGATATGCCACCCAACTTTGGTTTCAGTCCACAGATCGGATTCGCCGTTTTTTTAGGGTTGAGATCAGAGTTGCGATGTTCAGCTTTAACAGGTAGCGGCCCCACAGCGAATCTTTTCAAGATGTAGTAGACTTCGTAGTAGAGTGGAAGAGTAGCCAGAATGAATTCAACCTATGGCATCGACACACAGGGTTTCGAAAGGGGGTGATTTTATGGTTTCTTACTCTAGAATGACAGGTTCCCGGAGGGTTACTCAGTTCGACCCATTCAGCTTCACTACAACTGTTAGTTGGGGGGGGTTCACCTCAGACGGTCAACTTTCTTCTCTGAGAGACCCATGCGTGAATCCAGTAGAGTCGTATGGATGTGGGGAGACGGACATTTAGGATGAATTTGTCCCAAAACTAGTAATAACCCCCCAATGGCTAGAGGTAGAGGATGGTCACGGCAGAGGCCGTTATTCTGGATGGCTGGTGGCGAGTAATGATTGGTCACCACAACACGTGTGGGGTGAGGGCAAACGTGAGCCACTACATAACACATGGTAAGGTACAACGGACAGAACCAAGAAACGGGCCCATTGTTATGCTTTCCCTGGGAGATCGGATGCGGAGACATCTGAATGCTGTCATCACAGGTAATCTTCTAGTTTGTGAGTGCATGGCTTCTGTATTGTTTTTGATTCCTGGATCCCACATTTTTCTTATGTATCTTCCTCATTTGGGCTAATGGTCTAAATTTACATTGTGAATTACTTGATACGCCTATTCGTGTTTCTACTACTACTCCGGTGGGTGAGTCTGTGGTAGTTGAAGAGTATATAGGTCTTTTCTTGTTTGGTTGAAATGAATTTGGGGGAGCAACACTATGAGATTGTGGTTATTTAAGATGGTTGATTTTTGATTGTTAATCTGGGTAGACTTGGTTACTTCTCTCGCAATTGCGATCTTGGATTGTAATGCTAAACGGTGACGTTTTAGCCAGCCTGGGCAGATCACGTTAGTGTGGGAGGGGTGACTACACCTTCCAATAGGTGCGTTAACTCCCTTTCTTCGTTGCTAAGAAAATGGTAGTAAAGGGGTTGTAGTTTTCTTGCACATATAAAGCGATGACACTACTAAGTTACCTTTCGATTTGAGTCTGGTTTAGGTGGTCGTGAGTTCTGATGTGATTCCATGCAGATCTCTAGGGTATGCCCAAACAGATAGGATATTGGAATTCTGTATTGATCTTGAACCGCGGTACTCGCCCCATGGTCATATACCCCCTTATAGAAGGGCCCCCGCGGAGTTAAGAGAAATTAAAGCCCCAACTTCAAGAGTTGTTGAGCAAAGGCCTTCATTAGACAAAGGTGCATCTCCTTGGGGTGCTCCGTTTTGTTTGGAAAGAAGAAGGATGGAGTTTTCGGATGGAATAGACTACCGACAGTTGAACAAGGTAACCATACCCAAAGAAAAAGTATCTCTTCCTACGCAAAATTTGTGATGACTTGTTTCGATCAGTTACAAGGTGCTGGTGTCTTCTCTACGATCTGTTTTTTTTTTTTTTTTTTTTGACTTGAGATCGGTTATCATCAATAGAAAATAAGGGGCAAGGATGTCGCCAAAGACCTTTTAGACACCGGTTATGGCATTACGAATTGGTAGGTGATGTCTTTTGTATTTACCGAATGCCCATGTTGCCGTTCATGAGTTTGATGAACGGGATTTTAAGCACTATGGGGGGATCTCTTTGTGATCGCTATTATTGACGAAATACTGATATACTCTAAAAGTAAGGAGGAACCTGAGGAGCACTCTTGAAAATGGTATTGGAAATGTGAGTGAGAAAAAGCTTTCAGGCCAAAGTTATTAAGTGTGAGTTTGGCTGATGCAGTTGTCCTTTCTGGGGCACGTGGTTTCCAAGGATGGAGTGGTGATGGTGATACTTCTAAGATCGAAGTAGTGAAGAATGGGCGTAAAAAGACCTACTAATTGTGTCAGAATTAAGAAGCTTGTTGGTTTAGAAGTTACTACCCGTCGGTTTGTAAAGGGAGATTGCATCCACAAGGGGCAATGGAAGATCGACCGGTTGAAGAAGAGCCACTGGGAAGAAGGAACTGGCAGATATGCGAGAAATATACCACATCGTTTAACAGATCCAGGTATGCCTTTCGCCCCTTTGTTTTCAGATTGTGATCATTCGGGGAACGACGATGGGTAAATGTAAATTGGATCTATTGGAACGACTGCTTTAGTTCGTTTGAGCAGCTAGCAATTTATTTCTGGAGAAACATAGGTCTGAGGCGAACGGACCCCCGACGGACCGTTCATGTGCACGACGGACCGTAAGCGTGTCTCGTTTGCAAAAACCACTTCGGAAAATCTGAAATTGGGTGAACTGAAATCGACTCTCTGAAATCTCTGTAACAAATCGGCAGGACGGAGCTACCGTCACAGAGGTGCGTGACGGACCGTGCACAGAGTACTTAGTTGGCAATATTACTCTCTGGACCTTGGACCGCACAGGAGATTGCAGGACGGAGGCCGTCGCAGGTTGCGCAATCCCAGTTCTGGTCGGATTTCTTTATACGTTTAGGGACTTTTTGACTATTCCTGCTTATTATAAAGTTAGGGTTAATGTTAATAATCTCAATTACTTGGGGTTAAAAGAGTGACTTAGTTAATTAGTGGGTTCATTATTGCATCTTTTATTCTTAATTATAGTCTTAATTAGGGTAAAAGAAAGGGGGGTTGGACATAGACAAAAACTCGAAAACAACCAGAGAGAGGATGAGAGAGACGGAAGACGGAAGCCCGCAAGATTTTTGAGAAGATACTTAGTTGTTCGCAATTCTTTCGGTGGAGGCTAGGTTATGGTTTTTACATCTATTCGTAGTCAACTCTTAATCAGCGAATGACAGTTTGGGTCTTTATAGAGTTCTCTTCTATGCTTCATTATTTGTGTATGCATGATGTGATGTTACTATAGACATGTGAGTGGATGAAACAAGCATGATGAAGCTATTGAATCCAAATCTGTGAGAAAACGCAATCTGCTTGTTATTGATTGATGCCTGATAATAAAAGAAGGCTTGATGAACTAAAGTCGATGGAGATATGCGCTTGGTACTTAAAAAGAAGGCTGATTGATAATTGAATACAACGATTGTTAGGGAGCGGATTGTACGTACGCACACTAATTAAGTGGGACGGGTCGTCACGAACACAGACACGTATGATGTAGGGTGGCCTGAAGTGTCACGTACCGACCACATAGAATAAGTGGGACGGGCTTGGTCACGAACGACCTACGATGTTAGGGGATACGGAGTGTAACGTACACGACAATAGAATTAGTTGGAGGCGAGTAGTACACGACCGACACGTGAGTGTGGGGCTCGTGCCGTTACGACACATAGAGTCGGGTCACGACCGACAGCTAGAATTGGGTGTAGTGTAGTACCGACAAGGAAGGATCGGAGATGTGTCACGTTGCGACCATAGCTAGTAGCGGGATCGGAGTGTCACGTATCTGACACAAGAGGAAAAAGATTAATGACATCTTGAAAGATGCTACTATACGTCAACATCAGGAACATCATGTATGCCCAAAAGGAGTAGTGGTTGTGGAGGCTTGATGTCCCATAGATATGATGTTGAATTAATAAATGATGTTTGTACTTGTGTCTATCACAGTAAGCATATAGTTGATTTTATGATGTTATCTGAGAATATTGCTTTCTATTTTGGTTGGGCCGATTTGATCCTACTCATTCACCTTGTGCGGTTGTTACTGACCCCATACTTTTTTGTTTTCTTCTTGTATGAGTGTGGTATGCAGCAACACGTGCCGTCCATCTTCGACTCAACATTAGTCACAGCCCAGTCTTCGTCACAACCGATCTTAGGGTGAGTCCTAATAGCTGCTCTAGCTTGACGACTACCTTCTCATTTCTGAGTGGACTGAGTAGTCGCATAGGACTAGCTTTATTTGTTTTACGCTTCGTAATAATACTCTTAGTTTAGTAATGATTGCATGAGATGTTCTTGTGTCTGATGACCTGCCAGATTCTTGGGGAATTAAATAGATGCTTGAATTTTAGAAGTTATGAATTGTCCTTTTATTTATGTAGTTTAAGTCTTCCCCACTTGCTGTTATGTTGAGATTACAATTTCAATGATAAGTTTCTATGGTGTTTCGCATCACATGGAGGGCTAAAGTGGGTGCCAGTCGCGGCCTAGGTTTGGGGTCGGACATTGAAGAGGATACGTGTTTAGTGGTGGTGATTATGCTGTGCATGGGTCTAATTCCACAACATAATTCAGGCCAATATGACTAACCATGAAAAAAATGATGGACTGAGCGGCCATTGATCGCCAAATTGATGCGAAAGATAAAACAGGATACTATTGTACAAAGATTTTTGTAGTGCAGTGCGTCACTTGAGGACAAACAATGAATTTAAGGTGAGGGTTGTTCTGATATACCGTGGTTTCACGGTATGTTTTTGCTTTTCTACTTAAGTTTAGTGAGTGGTCCAAAAGGACTTGTTGTATAATTGTTACGCCTTTCTCTTAATTTGCAGGGCAATTCTGTCTAAAGGATGTACACGAATGATTTTTGTAAAGTTACCACTCCGAGTCTTGTGTTTACTGTGGTCGGTATTTTCGTGTTTTGTGTATGGGTTGGGTCAGTCTGTAGTGTTAATTTGCTGTGGATAGGGAATGGATTGGGGGTATTGGGGGAAGTTCTGACAAGGTGGGGTTACGAAGTGCGATGGACAATCGTAGCCATGACTGTCCATCATGCTGGTTCGACGTGATGATTCATAGAAGTGTCCCAGTACCCAATTCCAAGAAGGTCAAGTGTTATGAAACGGAGACCCTCGGACGGGGACCGTCTTGTGCTTTGGAACGTGTCGTATACTGTCACCGAATGGTTAATGAAGAGAGAAGTAGAAGCTTTTAAAGTATGGGGACGCGGAGTACATGACGGCCCGTCATAACCGCGAGGTCCTCACTAGGTCCGCCCGACACCATCAGCGTTCGTTGACAGATTTTCAGCAATAATGAGTCCTCTTTTATTAGTTCTTTTAATAAAAAGTTTTAAAACTCGTTTTTGGGGTTTAGGACGTTATTGGTTAGACAATTTTGTTAGGATTCTTGGTTAGCTAGAATGGGTGGGAGAGGAGCAGAGGCCTCCAGCTTTTCTTCTACTTTGAGGGCGACAAAGGGAGCGGGGCCTCGGTGAAGCCGAGGGGGTGTCGAGGTGTGGAGAGGGAAGGACCCCCACTCTTCCCACCCTCCCTCCCTCCCCCACTTCACCCCCCTACCTCTCCCTCTCTCTCCTCCCCCCCACCGCCCCGAACCCCTCCTTCCCCTCTCCCCCTTTCCCTCTCCCCCTCCTCTTCCTTTTACTCCCCCCACTCCCCCCCCCTTTTCCTCCCTCCCCCCACTCCTGCCTCCCCTCCCCCCTCCCCCTCCACTCTCCTCCCCCTTAAGTAAAATTTCTGGATTTTATTATTTCTCATTGAATAAGTTTATGAATTCTGATACGACATATATGGAATTTGGTGATATGACTATGAGTAAACTAAAACTCCCATAACTAGGGTTGGGGAAACATGGGGGAATAATGAGGTTTAAAATCTAACCGAATAACCAATTCAGAATAGTGTCTTGCATGTATTGATTAATTCTTTCATTTAGAAGTCTTTTTAACGGATGGCTAACATTAGAAACTCGCTTAATGTATTGCCGGACCAAGGAGGTAGATAATAGAAAGAATTATCAACAAAATTGTGTATAAGGCTAGATTGATTGGTACGAAGTAATAACTAGGCAAATATGAATACATTGCCTTATTGAAGGTTAAAAAGGGTAAGGGTTAGTATAGAACACGTAGCCGGACCAGTGTGGAGTCAAATCTTTAGGATGCGGACAAGGATTTAGAAAAATAACTTATCACTTTGAAGCAAGATACTAGGAAAGAATTGTTATAGTTAGTTATCACAGTAGAACCAGAGGGAACAACTTATACCCTAGTTACTTTTATTAATTGATTCAACTCCAATATTTGAATCCTGTTAGTTGTCCTACTTTAATTTAGCTAGCTATTTTCATCATTTAGAAATAAAAACCTCCTTTTATGGTCTTGTTTTCTAAGTAATAATTGGGTGGAGTAATAGTAATAAAGATTGAAGTTAAGTTTGAAGGATTTTCTCTGGAGGAAACGATCCCCAACTCATTAGGTGGGTTTCTTTTTAAATTGATTTACAACCCGACTTACTTCTTATTGAGACAGTAAACTTTGAGCGTATCAGAAGCCATAAGTCCCAAGCCACCGCAAAAAAAATTTCATAGGTAAGTACTTTGTTTTGGTGAAGAATAGTTGTCTTCATGGAAAGGTCATCGAAAAAGAGATAGTCCAAATCCACTCCGCACAAAATTGGGGTTTGGTAGGGTAAGCTATTTGAAGACCCCCTTTAATAGGGAATTGGAGCATGCTAAGAAGTCTAATGTCAGGGGAACACATCGAGCCACAGGTATACAAGCTTAATATGCGTCCCCATTATATGCTTGAAGTTGAATATCCAGGAAAGCAAGACTGCAACGTCGCTTGATTGAAAATGGAGGTTCCATACTTCTTGTATCAAGTTTCTTGGGATAAACTGTTTTTGAGAAATCATAAAGTTAACAAGTCGTTGAGGACATGACTGAAGAGAAAGTATGGAAGAGTTTTATTATCGGTGTTTGGTGGCATAGATGAGAGAATCATATATTTCAGTGGCTTCTACGTCATGGGGAAAAGAATGTCATGATGAATGAATGTAATTTTTCAAAATATAAGAAGCTTTGTAGATGAATGATGTGAAATTTGTGCATTATTGATAAATAACATTTCTTCTCGAAAAGAAGTGTAAGCGTGGTCGTATCAAGTAAAGAACCCAACTATGAGTTGGGGTGATCCCACAAGGAAAAAAAAAAAACTATTTAGATTACCTTTAACCTCCTTATTACTTCTACTGTATTCAAGTCCTTTCTGAAAACAAGTAAAAAACAGGGATTTTTTTTAAGCAAAATGTAATAGCTATTACTAAATAAAACGGGACAGGTTTAAAGATTGATTTTTATCAAGTAATGAGTAAAGTGGGCTTTTAAGTGTTCCCCACAGTTCATAACGCAGTAGAGAAGTTACAGTAATTCTAGCTTATAACAATCCTTTCTTAGTATCTTGCATGCAAAGTGTAAGTTAGTACCCTAGTCCCTGGTCCGGCAACTAGGGCAATTTCCACTAGATTTTGGGCCGGCGGCGTTTGTTGTGTTGCTTCACTAACCTTACCTTTTACTCATATTAGCATTATAGTCGATGTATGTCGTAGTTGTTACTTCTCATCAATTGCACTAAGCTATTAACATATATATATACTAAAATAACGGTGATTAATTCTTTTCTTATTATCTACCTCCGTGGGTCCGAAAACAGGAGCTATTAACAAGGCGGGAATTCTAACGCCGTTTGCACTCCTCAAAAAGAACTTCTAAATGAAATAATTATCAATACATTGCCAAGACACTATTCTAGGATTATTATTTAGCTAGGTCTTTACCGTTGTTAATTACCAATGGTTCCCAAAACCTGAATCATGGATTTAGTTACCCATGTTAATGTATATCACACAATATATTAGTTTTGATAAGAATTCACGCATCTTTCCTTGATCAGATTGAAAAAAAAACCAGAAAATACTTGAATTAATCAAAAGCTTGCAATAAACGATTTTTGGCAAATGACTAATTTCCCATAAGTCACAAGTTCACTTCAAGAATAATATAATATAAAAAATAACCAAGAGTCTAACTATAATGTGTTTTACCAGTATTTTAATGAAGAATACTAACACAAAAGGAATCTATTTAATGGAAAAGTGCCCCCAACTAAAACGCGTCTAAGTCGACGACCGAAAAACGAACGTTGGGCCACCCGTCGTTCCACCATAGCTTGGTTTGAAGTTTGCTTTCTTCCCAACTCAGTTACCATCACGGACAATATGGTCCATTGGAGCACGACTGTCGTCGATGGCTTCCGTTTTCCACACTTAGAAATCTTTCTTCAAGTCACGGTGACTGGATCATTGAAGAGTACGTGAAAACAACGGACATCAACCACCCTAACTTCAATTCGTTGTGTGTCCTCAAGCGATCATTATGACTAACAAAAAAAATCTTTGTACAAGAATATCCTTATTTTAGACTTTCGCAATCATCTGGCTACAAATCCGATATTTTCATTATGTTTATTGCATGCCTATAAAAGCATATTAGGTGTTCATGTCGGATCAAACCTGACACAGCTACAACACAACGGAACTATCTCTTTGATCTCTCACCAACTTCCCGGTACCAATTTTTCGGTTTTAGGGCTAATAGTTTTCCTCAATTCAAAACAAGATCCTCAGTTTTCACAGCTGTGATGTTCCAATTTGAGTATAATGATTATTTCAACAATCACTTCAGACCAAGCTTCACACCTCATTTTTATACATATTGCCATAGGATGCCCTGATTTCACTACTTTAAGTTTCACAAAATACGACTT
>JAKWJA010002248.1:0-22297 GCA_027704765.1 Solanum habrochaites | reverse complement strand
CGATCTATCTCAAGCATAGAGAAACTCTCTTGGTTGTTTCCATCTATAACGATTGACCTGCAAACTTGGAGATAGTAAGTGTATTAAGATTATAACAAGAGATTGTAAGATAAGTAAATAATTTGATTAGTTGATAGTTAGTTGATAGTTAGTTAAGGATAGTAGTTAGGATATTGAGAAGATTCTGAAAGAAGATTCTAGAAGATGGTTTTCTTGTAAATAAATCAATTGTGCATGATCTATATATGTAGAGAGTTTTATACAAGGAAATGTACTGATCAATAGGAAATTGTGATAATTTATTAATTATTCAAGGTACTCTAATAATTCTAAATGTGCAATTGGATTTCAGTTCTCTCATGGTTATCAAAGCTTAGGGATTGAGAATTGATAATTCGATGTTAATTTATAGCTTAAAGTTGAGATTCAACGGAGAGAAGATAAAGATCATGATCCTCCTGTTTCCGGGGGGATCTTCCAATTACAAGGGGCAATGCAAATCGGGGATTACAGCTTACTGGACTGGAGAATTATACATCTGGAGTCGGGCGATGTCAATGCGAATTTGATACGAAGACAACCAAATTAGGATTTATTTATTTTCGACGGACAGCATCAAAAGGATGGTTTCACGAACTGAAAAATTGAGAAGAAGCAATGGGACAAATGAATGCAATGTCCTGCTGGATATGAGCAATGTTAACCAAGGATTTGGTAAGTGGAATTCTTTCGATCAAGGAGCTCAAGTTTGGTTGGTGGGATCTGCAGATCGATTTTTTGATAACAGTCAATATGTCAGAAGTTTTCATTCTTCACTGTGCGCCCCATTTTCGCAAGAGAAATGGATTTGTGACGACTCCCTAACAACTCTTTTGGGATTTTAGGTTTTGGGAGTCGCCACCTAACGAAAATTAAGGGAGCTGCGTTAGGGAAACCTATCTGACTAAAACTACCAAGTCTAACTAAGGGTCAACGAGCCAGAGGATAGGTTAGGGTAAGGTTTCAAATTAACTCGAGGGGAAGGTGTAGGCATCCCTCGAGGTCCAAAGTGTGGCGGTTCCCGGCCGTATCTCATTGCAAGCTATGTGGGGTTACAATAGTAACAAAGTCACTTCATTAATAGTTTATGTAATCTGGCTAAAGTGATAACAAAATAAAAAACTAATAGGTCTATTTTATTTTTTAATTAAACATGCAAACGAGGTGGATAAAACAATAAATAAAAATCGGATTGATTTAATATACGAGACTATTGTTAATAAAAAAAGTGGCAACTATAAGCAATTAAATGTGCGGAAAGTAAAGTTTGAAAATTGAAAGTTTTGGTATGAATTTTATTTATATTTTTTAAAAATGTTTGTTTCTTTATTAGGGGATGATGCCACGATATGTTGATCGCGCTCTCCACCATAAAAACAATTTGATTTGAGGCGGTCTGCCTAAAAAAAAAACAATAGTTTATTTTTGAAAATTGATTAAAGATTTAGTTTACACGTAGGCACATAACATTACATCAAATGCACATAATTTCTTTGAAATTCGGGGTAGGTGGGGTACTTCCGGGAGCGTAGGATAAAAATTGGAACTAGAACTCTTAGTTCCTTTGACCCCTTTCCCACTAACGATAGGTTAGGAAATAGTGATTATAATTATAAACAATGTCAAATTCAATCCAAAGTTTTTTTTTAAAAGAAAGATGAATTAATGACTTTTAAAAGAAAATTAGTTGCAAGGTTGGGAATGAAATATTTAAAAAAGACAAGTATTGCTAAATGCATGAAATTGATCTAATTTAGTATTAAAAAAAAAAAACATTATAGCATCCATGAACGGGGAAGACAAATAGAATAATGTTAACTAATTTTTGGGGAGAGGAAACAAATATGCAAAAAAACAAAGTTTTATTTTTTGTGGAATGTAAAAGTTTTATTTACAAGCATAGAGACATTGATTCTAGTGTTTTAAAAAAAACAGAGAGAGTAAGCATAGTAACATATATATGAATGATTTTGTTGGTAAATGATTGAACCAATCTACCACTTAGGCATAGTCGTCTACGTGATAAGAAAAATGAAAATTAATATTATTTTTAACATCTAAAACCTACTATTATATTAGGAGTGATTTTTAATCATTCAAAAATTAATGGAATCTGTTAGTATTTTTTAAGACTTGTTAACAAAAGGTTCAAGCAAAATTGAAAAATTGAGTGATATAAACACCTACAAATATTAAATCTAGGGCCGATTAAAGACAAACCTATAGGCATGAATTTCTTAAAAAAAAAGTTAAGGAACAATGGCTTAAAGCATACAAAATCCCCCTCCCCTAGACGGAACCACAAATAAAATTTATATATATTCAGCTGTGAGAGGTGACAAAGTTTTAAAAAAATTCGAATAATTAAAATAGGCAAAGAGCAAAATATATAACTAGTAGAGAGAGAACTAGGCAAACATGCAAAACCACAATAAATTTTCTTCATAATCTTCAACTTGAACCTTCAGTTTGAAACCTGTCAAAATCAAGTAATAAAATAACTACACAAGTAATCACACTTATGTAGTCATGTGCGACAATATGACAATTATAATGACGAAATTCGACATAAAAAAAAAAAAAAGGACATAGCTTACCACAAAATGTGAATGGCAAAGATAGTTAAATGTTAAAATACTAACGGTTACGCAAAAACAAACATTGTATTAACCTTTTACTCGACACAAAGTAGCAAATAGTGAAAGAACACTTGAATATTTATCGATAATATGAGGGTTGTTTAATAATAGTCGACAATTGAGAGCAATGAGCAAAGGAGAATGATGATAGAAAATTTGATGAGAGTGAATGAGTGTGTGTGTGTTAAAACAAGTAAAAGGTGCTCAAATTATGAGACCAAATGGTCACTCTCTTATATAGAAGAGAAGAGGTATATAATATAAGTAAAGAAATATTTATGGATTAATTAAATATAGTTTCTCCATATTCAAAACCAGAAGCCACACACACAAAAACCTCCAGTAAGATTTACCAAAATAATAAAGATTTTTCCAAAAATAAAACCATGTAAAGAATAATTAAATCCACTTATGCTATAAAGGACAAATGATATGAATGTTGTGTTTTAAAATAAGGCAAACAGAGAAAATATTCCCTTGCTGAACAAATATCTTCATTAATAAGCAAAGAGTAAAAGCATCATTCATCTTCTTTCTACCATAAACGAAACAAAAATTAACACTAAAATAAATAAAAATATACCAATTAGTAAATATTTTACGTAAGGTAGGGGTAGAAAATTCATTAACACAAATAAACAAATTGATAAAATTATAGGAAAATCCGCCAAAGCAAAGGATTTCTTTAAAAGAATAAGGGCACCAAATAATGTACAAAAACCATATTACATCATTATAGTTACTACTATAATCAAAACAAGTAAAAACCAAGGGGGGTACAATTCATATAATTAATTACTTTACCAAAAGATCAAGTTACCCCCACGTTTAAAGCTGATTGCTCCAAGCAATTTAGATAAACAAATGACTAACAATCCACATATTAGATCGTATCAAGAATACAACATCGTTCAAATATATAAGTAGTTGTTGATTAACACAAAATAACATAATTGAGTAACCAGATTTCAAGTTTAGGCAAGAGCCATGCTAGATCGATCAAGAAGTTTTACAGAAAAAAGATTATTTTTTCACATCAAAGTTCTTCAAACGTTAAAATTAGAGTTAGATAAAGCAACACAATCTAATGAAAACACTATAAGCAAACTACAGCTGTGTTAATGTCTTGGGAGAACACCCGAAAATTGGACAGGACAAAGATGAATGAACCAGGCAACCCATACAGTGGATTATTACAGTTAAAAAAAAAAAAGAAAAAGAGGGATATGTTATACCTGGGATAGATGTCCTTATAAGAAGTGCCTTGATTTGATTCTAGATCCAACTTTTGGAGTGGAGATTGATTGGTGTAGGTTGATTTTCGTTAGGAGGAGGGATGGCCAGGGGAGGAGCTGGTGCTGATGCTTCGCGGGCTGCTGCATGCTGCTCGCATGGATGCTGGTTGGAGAAGTGAATGCTGCGACTGAAGCTGTGCGTAGAACGCGCGAATATCAAGGTGATGCTGCTTGGCTTGCGAGGCTGCGTTATCGCCGGAGTATGCTGCTGCAGTGGTCTGCTCAGGTCGTCCTCTGCATCTAGCCTACCAAAAAAAATGGGAGAGAAAGAAGGGGAAGGGAAGGAGAGGTGAAAAAACGAAGAGAGGAGGGCACGGAGAGAGGGGAGGCTTTGCCACCACTTGGACGGTGGCGGATTCCCACCGGAAAGGAGGAGGAGAGAGAGGCGGCTGGAGAGCGGGGGAGAGGAGGAGACGAGGGGAGAGAGAGGGCGGTTGGACCAGTAGGGGGGAGAGTGGGGGAGTAGAAATTTAGGTGTTTGATTTTGGTAGGTGTTGAAATCAAGAAAGGAAAGGGAATTTAATCACAAACCGTCGATTAGATAGAGATGGAGGGTTAGGGTTAGGTTTAGATCTAGGAATTAATTAAGAATGGACGGATGAGATCAACAGATCAAGTCTTGAAATTAGAGGGCCAAAGATATAGAGTGGCTTAAATTGCATATAACATTGGACTAGATTGAAAGGAAGAGATGGCTGTGATGAAGAAAATTTTAATAGAGTGGCTAGAATGAAAAGAAAGTAGAATTAAAATAGGCTAAAATTTAAATAATTCAATGGAAAGTGTAAAAAATATTAACTTTTGATGAAACCATTTGAAAGTCATTTTAATAATTTTAAAAAATTTTAATAATATCTACGATTAATTTTATTAAAGTAGAACTATAAAAATATAATTTTTCAAAGCAAAGTCGATTCAAAATTCTAAAGTTTAAAAACGTTATGTAACGAATAGTATTCCTAAAAAGGGTCACAGGCGGTCAAAATTAGGTTTAACAGCTTGCCCGTGGTTGAGTGAGATTTGAGAATGAAGAATGAATTGTCAGGCAACCAACGTTGACTTAGAGCCGATTTTGTCCGACCGAGGCACAAGAGTTAGCGGATAAAATTGAAGGGATAGATAGTAGAAAAAAAAGGGGGTACGACCGGAGACTTTTGTATAAGTCGCCTACCTATCTATGGTTATACGAGAAGAAGGTCGTGGTTGTAGTTCTAGATTAAGGAGAAAATGAATCTTTAAAAGTTGAAAGAGCGCTAAGTGTTTGATGAAAGGTACTAGGATTGGCTTTGAATGGATAAAGGATTAGAGTGGCGAGGAGAGAGATTGAGAGGCTTAGAAGAGCGTGACAGTAAGCAGGAAGAGCATGATAGAGTGAGGTGGTATCAACGATTTTGAGCAAGGGTTCGGGGGTATGAAAGCGAATAATTGATAGGAGTTTTGTTTGTGATAGAGGATAGCCCTGGACATTGGATGCAAGGGCGATCGTCAATCTGCAAATTCTAGATAAATGTTAGCTTATAAATAAACTAAAGTATGACCAATAAATAACAGAATATGGAGTGTAGAAAAGAGGTGATGAATAAAAAAAAGCGTATCTGTTTGAGACGTAGTGCAAGCTTTGATAGTTTTGAACTCTTTGAAGAATTGAAAACCATCTCAAAGAATAAACGTCAAACTCCAAAATATTGAATAGTATAACATATAATATATAAGCAAAATGTATGGTTGTAAGGAGAGTCTAAACGTACATTTTAAAGCGGACGAGCCTAAACTCATATTTTAAGCCGGGGAAAAAGCCAAACATCCTATTTTAAGGCGGAGGAAGGAGAAAGAGCCTCAATCGTATTGTAAGGCAAGGACGAGCCTAAGCGTCCGTATTGTAAGGAGACGAGCCCTAAACCTATTGTAAGGCGGAGGAAGAGCCTAAACATTCGATTGTAAGGCGGAAGGCATAAAAACAATCCTATTTGTAAGGCGGGAAGGGCATAAATTCATGTTGTAGGGAGACGCCACTAAACGCGATTGTAAGATCAGAGAGCCTAAACAGTCCTATGTACAGGCGGAAAGAGCCTAAAACATCCTATCGTAAGGCAGAGAAGAGAAAGCCTAAATGTCCTATTGTAAGGGCGGGGAAGCCTAAAATATCGTATTTAGAATAAGGCGGGGAGAGAGAGCTTAATATATATTCAGTCAGTCGTAGAAGAAAGTTGATACTAGCTATTCAAAAAAAAATCTGAGGATAGTATGGACTTACATAGTTGTTCCTAAATAGGACAGTACGCTCATATATAGTTTTTCCTGCATCAGAGGAAATTCGTGAAATCAAAAGGCCGAGAGATGGTATTACCTGGCTGTTTGCCTTAGAGTTGCATTCCCTGGTGAGAAATTTTTGAGGATTTTCTCAAAAAAAAATTTTGACCCCAGGTTTCCCAGTAGTGTTATAAGATATATATGCACTTTGTTAAAATCTCATGTTCCAGAAAATTTTGAGTGTTTCCTCAAAATTCTGCCCCAGTTTATTAGTGGGGGAATTTTTGATCCTGATTCACTCAAAGAAAAATTGTAAGATTCCAAGAAAGGATTGTCTTGTAGTGGAATTAAGGCTCTACTCGAATCCAAAGTGGCAATTCTGTTCTATGGAATTGTCAATTAGTCTCAGATTTGAATTTTGTAAATGAGGGGGTTTTGAATGACCATGAGAGCAGAGAACTTAAATTATTTGATAGAGAGACCTGGGACCAATCAAGGTTTTGCCTACGTATCCAAAAGGAAAATCAGGTCAACGTTAGTCAGAAATTACAAGGAAACATGGAAAGGAATAGATGAGGAAGGCTTTGGGCATACGGTCGGAGAAAAATAAAGGCCAACTTTTTTTCAGAAGATCTTGTCCCTATCAATTTTCTGATGTGATTTACGTTCCTTGTAAGTGCTAACGTCATAGTGTAGGATATCCTTGAACGATGAATGATTTTACATAGAAGGAATGCAATGTTTGCTTGTGGTCCTTGGTTGACCACTATACTTTTTCCTTTTTCAATCAATTCTGAATCTATTTCCAAGGGTGCACATTCTTCGGTGTCATGACCTGGAATGTTGTAATGATAGGCACAAATTTTTTGTGGGATTAGATCAAGTTTGAAGTAGGTGCTTGGGAAATCCATTAATTTATGGGTATTAGAAGTCCTTTATGCGCATATCTCTGGAAAATGTCAGATTAAAGTTTCCCTTGTAAGGGAGTGAAGAACGAGGTTTCCTACCTTATGTTGATATTACCTACCTGAGAGTTGGAAGCTCAAAGAATAGCATAGAATTTGCTAATATTCCTGATTCTTGCTTAGGAGGTAGAGAGGTTGCTGCATCTTCATTCCTTGCATCTAATGAGCTTCAATACATGAAGGAATTTGTGTATCAGCAATTATTCAGACTGAATGCCTATTTAACTTTTTCCAATTCGAATTCGGCTGTCGAAACTTGATACCAGAGAAAGAAGAAAAGGGTTTTTGTAGTAATATACCCCTCAAGGATTGATGAGAGTTTGTACCAACTCCTCTCATGCGGTTAAGGCCGTATCTTGGAGGCTTCCATTTCCATCGTATGAATATTACTCAAAAGTTCGTTAGACTTAATGTCTTCAATTTGAGCAAATTTAACATTGAGGGTAAACTTCTTAGTAAACTTGTATTGTTCACCAAAGTCTTGAGACCATGTCTTTCCCATGCGAGCCATTTGTCAAAGCTGTTTGAGTACAGGTGAACGGCCTTATTCTGATAAGCTTTGAAAAATAACATCATTAGGAGAGGTTCATTGTGTTCTAAGCCAACTAGCCTGCTGAAAAATCTTTGAGATGTGATATTGGATCCCAGTACGTTCAACACATGTTGAATTTTGGAATTTTAAATCCCGGCGGGCAATTCAACCTACTGGGTGTAGACATTAAATTTTTATACCTCAAGCAGAAGAGCAGAGTCTTGCCTTCGGGTGGTCTTGATTAGTGCATCAATTCACGCTCTCTTCTCCAAGCATGCATTTTTTCGCTCAGTAACATCTAGCTTAGACTTCTCTATTTTTGTCACGCGTCACCATGTGTGAAGCATCAAAGTTGAGGCGTGTAGGGAGACCTTTGTTGAGAGAGGGTTGTGGGTAGGAATAGGAGAGAGAGATGGTCCAAGAGGTACTTGTGCTTGGACGATGAAGATGAGTGATTTTTTCGAAGGTTTTGCACATTATTTGCATGTTGAGGGTTCTTAGTAGAGCCCAAAATCCAAATACTAGACAACCTTTAGTCAAAAAAGAACAGAAGCACAATTCAAACCTACAAGCCAGGTATATACAGTGATCCAAAATTATAATTCAAATGAATGACACAATACCTCGAAAATGGGACAAGTATAACAGTTAATAAGACACATAATTGATTCAAAGTAGGACTTTGCCAGTTTGAAGTTTAGAGTCGAAGAAAGATTTAACTCCATTTGACATAATAACTTCATTTAAATATAGATGATCAAATTGGCACACAATAGCAATTTGTCTAAAGGGTGTGGGGCCATTTAGACAATAGGGTGGCTACTAATATAGGGATTGACGGCCAAGGGTCAACCACCTAGGGTTTGATGCAGCAGTTGGACCTAACAAGGACTTCTAAAGTTTTCTTGACGCGGGAACTTGAAAGGGATTCTATGAGAGAGGGCTCGTGGTTTAGCGGTTTTAGGGGTAGTAAAACGATCGTACGTCCACGCATATGCCGACTCTTATAATGGGTATTGCAATAGAATTTGGAGTAGTAGTAGTTGGAGAGGTCAAAGGCACAACATCACGAGAAACAAAATAAGAAAAGGACGAGGAAGAAGGTCCCCAATTGGGGGAAAATGGAGCGGAAATGCCAGTATCAAAAAACAATAAGCATTTAAATTGGAAAGTGGTTACAATAAGCATTTATAAAAAAGGTTCAAGAAAAAACATAATAAATGAAAAGGAATACTTTAAACATATAAAGGTTAAAAAAAAATCACGCAAATAAGGAAGAGAGTATGGGAAACAAATAAGGAAAACGGAGGAATGTGAAAACATGTTAATAAACAAAGAAAGAATGGAAAAGAAAAAGGTTGGAACATGAACAAGAACATAGTAAACAAGACAACAAAATGATAACTAAATATGATTGAACACCTGGCAAATAATGAAATAAAATATAAAGTAAACCCCACATAAATAAAAATGAAAAATGTAATGTAAGAAACTAATATCCCCAGCGGCCGCTAGTCGCCATTCTGTCGCGCCCCATTTCGAGAAAATGGATTTTGTGCACGATCCTAACAAACTCGTTTGGGATTTTCGGTTGGAAGTCGCCATCTTAACGAATAAGGCGCGTTAGGGCACTATTGACCTAACGAAAAGGTTAACTAAGGTCAACGAGCCAGAGGCTAGGGTAAGGGTCAGATTACCTCGAGGGGGAACGGTGTTCAGGCATCCCTCGAGGTTCCACAAGTGTGGGCCCGGCCGTATCTATGCCAATCTATGGGGGCGGTTACAATTAGTAAACCAAGTCACTTCATGTAATAGTTTATTTAAATCTTGCTAAGTGATAACAAACATAAAAACATTAGGTCTATTTTATTTATAATTAACATGCAAAGCTGGTCGATACTAATTAAATAAAACAATCGGATTTATTTTAATACGGACTATGTTAATAAACCAAAATTGGCAAATTAATTAATGCAATAACATGTCGAAAGTTAAAGTTGGAACTGATAAGTTTTGTTGAGTATAATTTATTTATTTTTAAAAATGTTTGGCTTATAGGGATGGGAAAAGCAATGATATTGTTGTTCGAGCTCCCTCCACCATAGAAACAATTTTGATTTGAGGGCGGCGTCTTAAAAAAAAAACAGTTTATGTTTGAAAATGATTTAAAAGATTTAGTTGACAAGTAGGCACATAAACATTTACATATAAAGAATGCACATAATTCTTTTGAAATTCATGGGGTAGGTCGGTAATTCCGGGGACGCGTGGGTTTAAAAAATTGGAACTGACTCTTAGTTCCTTGACTTCCCACTAACGATAGGTTAGGATGATAGTGCTTATAATTTAGTAAACAAGTCATAATCAATCCAAAGTTTTAAAAAAGATAGATTGAAAGGACTTTAAAGAAAATTATGTTGTCAAGTTTGATATGAAATATTTAAAAGCCAAGTTAATTTGCTAAATGATGAAATGATTTTCAATTTAGTATTAAAAAAAATGTATAGCATTTGAATGGTCGTGAAGACAAAGAGATAATGTAACTAATTTTTGTGGAGAGGACACAAAAATATTGCCCAAAACACGCAAATTTTAGTTTTTGTTGGATATGTTGGTGAAGAAGGTAGCTACAAGCCTATTAGACATGATGTCTAGGTTGTTTTAAAAAAAAGGGTTGTTCATCAGTTTTGAAGAGGTAACATATATATGCATGATTTTGTAAATGCATTAGGAACAATTTAAACTTTAGGCATAGTTTCTAGTGATAAGACAAATGAAAATTTAATAATTTTTAAAAATCTAACAACCTCCTACAATGATTAGGATGGATGTTAAAATTTCAAAAATAATGGGATCAGTTATTCTTTTTAAGTTGTTACACAAAAAGCGTCAAGCAAATTGAAAATGACTTGATTATAACACCTACAAATTTAAATCTAGGCGTATTAAAAGACAAACCTATAGGCATGATTTCTAAAAAAAAATTTAATGAACAAGAAGAAGCATATAAATCACCTCCCCTAGAGGACCCCCAAAATAAATAATATATAAACGCTTTGAGATTACAATTGTTACAACATTCGATATAAATAAAATAGGCAAAAAGAAAATAATATAATATACATTCATAACTACACAAATAAATCTTTCTCTCAATAATCTTCAAAACTGACCTTCAAGTTTGAACCCTTTCAAAGTAGAATCAAATAAACCTACACAAGTAATACACTTATAGTCAAGGTGAGACAAATTGCAATTTATTTAATGGACGAATTCTAATAAAAAAAAAAGACCAATAGCCTTACACAAAATACTGTGAATGTGAAGATAAGTAAGATAGTATAAATGTAAAAATACAACGGTTAAGCCAAAACCAAATTGATTCACCTTGTACTTGAAAACAAAGTAGCAAAAAAATACGAAGAAACACTTGAATATATCGGATATTAATGTGTTGTTAAAGTAGCACAAGAGAGCAATAGAAAAGAGAGAATGATGATGAAATTTTGATTGAGAGTGAATGAGTGTGTGGTGTAAAACCATGTGGATGGTTGCTCAAAAATTAATGAGACAAAAAATGGTCACTTTATTATAGCAGAGAGAGGGTATATAATATAGTAAAGAAACTATTTAGGATTAAGTTAAATATAGTTTCCATATTCAAAGAAGCACAAACAATCTAGTAATATTTACCAAACTAATAACGCAATTTCACAAAAATAAACAGTGGAAGAATAAATTTAAATTCCAATTATTGTAAGGACAATTATATAACTGTTTTCTTTTAAAATAAGGTCAATCAGAAAAAGAGAAAAGTATTTTAGCTCCTAATTCAAGATCTGCCTTAATAAGCAAAAGTTAAAATCATTTCTTATTCTTACCATAACCCTAAACAAAAAATAACCAAAATGATCAATAACAACTTAGTAAATATTTACGTAAGGTAGAAAATCAATAACACAAATAAACAAATTGATAAAATTATAGAAAATCAGCCAAAGCAAAATGATTTTTAAAAAGAAAAGGGCACCAAATAAAGTCAAACAATAGTACATATTATAGTTACTATTATAAATGCAAAACAAAGTAAAAACCAAGGGCATGAATATATTAATACATTTCCCAAAAGATAAGTTTACCCCGACACTTTTAAAGTTGATCTCCAGCAATAGAGAAAAATAATTGACCAAAAGATCACATAGTAGATCAACATGTCAAGAAAACCAAATAGTTCACATACTATAATAGTTGATTAACACACCGAAAATTAAAGAAGTGAAGTCCCAATCCAGATTTTAAGTAGCCAAACGAGCATGCATAGAACGATCAAGACTTTATTTACAGAAGAAAAAAATATTTCGACAACAAAGTTCTGCCACGTAAATTAGTAGATTAGCAAAACAATCTAATGTGAACAACAAGAAGAAGCAAACTAACATATTGTAAGGTCTTGAAGCACACCAGGAAATTGAGACAGTGAAAATTATAATGAACCAGCAACCCCATACACGTAGATATTACAGCCCCTTTACAAAAAAAAAAAGATGATGTTCATACGGGCAGATCTGTGCTTATAAGATGCCTGATTTTTATTCTAATTCCAACGTATTGGCAGTGGAGATTGATTTTTGTTAATGTTGATTTTCCGTCGGAGATGGCTGGCCAATGGGAGGAGCTGGGTTGATCTGCCCCCGGCTTCCACGGGGATGATGCCTGCTGCTTCGCCATGGATGCTGGTTTGAGTAGAAGTAGTTGCTGCTGCGACTTGAAGCTGCTGCTGTCCGCGCGCTTCCCAGGGTGATGGTGCGCGGTGGTTCTCGCGGGCGAATGACTGCTGCCGGTGGTTACTGAGCAGGAGTCGTCCTCTGCCCCTCAGCCCTACAAAAAAATGGAGAGAAAGAGGGGAAGGGAAGGAGAAGGGGAAAAACGAAGAGAGAAAAAGAGAGGAGGGGCCCGGATGAAGATGGGGAGGATGCCACCACTTGGAAGTGGCGATCCCACCCGGAAAGAATGGAGGAGAGAGAGGCGGCGGCGAGAGGGAGAGGAGGAAGACGGATAGGGGAGGAGAGAGAGGGGCGGGGTTGGAAGGAGGGGGGGAGTAGAATTTTAAGGTTTTGATTTTTTTTAGTGTGTTTGTTGGAAATCAAGAAAGAAAAGGGGAATTTAATCACAAACCGTTCGATTAGATAGAGATGGAGCGGTTAGGATTAGATCTCAGAAATTAATTAAGAGGGAAGGATGAGATCAACACGATCAAGTCTGAAATTTGAGATTGGCAAGATATAGAGTGGCTAAGTTAAAATTTGCAAAAGTTAAAATTGGTTGAATAGAATGAAAGGAAGAGATGGCTGGATTGTAATAAAATTTACATTGGAGTGGCGATAGAATGAAAGGAAATAGAATAAAATAGGCTTAGAATTTTTAAATAATTTGAAGAGGAAGTGTAAAATTATTAAAGTGAAACATTTGAAACATAATAATTAACAATATTAATAATCTGACGAAATTTATAAAGTAGAACATAATAAAATATATATTTTCAAGCAAAAAGCGATTAAAAATTCAAAGTTTTACAATCGTATTTAATCGAATGTATTCCTAAAAAAGGGTAAACAGGTCGGTCAAAATTGGGTACCAGGGGTTTGGGTGTGTCAAACATTCACAACAGCCATAGTTACACATACTCAAGGTATTTCCCCTGTTTCAGTTTATGTATTCAAATATGAAAGACCTTTGGTATGAGTTCATTCAGATAGTTCCTCCTCCATCTGCGAATGTGTTTTGTAGTATCGAAAGGATTATTTGAAATTTGGGAGGCAAAAGTCATTGCAGTTTCTGATGGGTTTGAATGAAAGCTATGCACAAGATAGAAGTCAGATACTTATACTAAATCCACCACCCAGTGTCAATCAATGTTATGCCATGATTGTACAAGATGAGAGTTAACGTGCACTCAGTGGTGAATATTATGGTGGAGGCATCACTGATCCTACTGCATTATTGGCAAATAAATCAGGTAGTTATCAATTTGGAGGATCAGGTTTTAGAGGAAAAGTAGGTAGAGGTTATGGATCTAGTCGTCAACAAAGAGGAGGTGGTTCTTATTGTGATCATTGTGAGATGAGAGGACATACTAGAGAGGATTGTAACAAATTAAAGCATTGTACTCATTGTAATATGCAGGGTCATACAAAAGATATATGTTTTCAATTAATTAGATATCCTTCGGATTGGAAAGGAAGAACCTAAGGGTTAATGATTGTACAATCTTAAAGCATATTCGTCTCGAAACACCAAGCAGAGGGATTTCACAAATGCAGGGCACAGAGACCTGAAGTTGAAACATCAATCATCAGCAAGCCTCAATTTGATCAAGCACAGTGGAGGATTGGACCTGTTTTCTCTGCTTACTCACGCCAAATCAATATAATCAAAGTATTAAAATGCTGAAGAAACACAGAACATAAATGATTTTAATCCCATATGGGCACGTGTACATTTTTTGCAGTACTTTCTCTTCTCTTATGTAATATTGGCATGGCTAATGGTCGCTTAGATTGGATTAGTGGATAGTGGAGCGTTTACTTTCATCACAGGGTTAGGATCTTACCTTAAATTGAAACCTGGATCCTCATTAAATAATCCAGGAAGGGTTTCAGTTAGCTAATGGGACAGCAACACTCCATTACCAATTTCTGCAGTTTCTCACTTACAGGAGTGATGATTAGAAGATGTTTTAATGTGCGCCTGATGTTTTTTTAGTTCATCTCTTATCAGTGTCAAAACTGCTAATGAATTGAATTGTTGTGTTGTATTTTATCCTGATTTTCTTCTTCATTGGGATCTCTGTCACTGGGAAAGTGAAGTAGATTGGTGAAGAGGAAGATTGGATTTGTACAGGTTGAAGAATCAAGATCGATTTTCTCATGGATCAAGGTGCATTTGTTGTACAGCAAGTAATGTAGCGTAGTAAAAAAAGGGGGGGGGCTGTTGTGTCCGAGGTGGGCAAAGATTAGGCCATGGCCTTTGAATGGTGATTATAAAAATCATTATGCTTAATCTCATAAGAGATTGCTGTCATGAAGTTCCTTTGTATGTATGTCCATTAGCTAAGACAAATTTGACTTCAGTGCTCCGTTTCACATTGCTAGTAAGCCCCTCTACTTCACCACTGATCGTCATTGGTTTTTATGTTTACGATTTTCACGAAGGGGGAGAGGTGAGGAAAGAAGGGATTGAAGGCCAGGGGCGGGCGGTCAGGGGAATGGAAAGGGTATGTGGTGGAGGAGGGGGAAAATCGACGCTATGTTCTTTTCATTACGAGGGGTATAAGGCCTTATAAAGTCTCTACACATAATACATGAGATGGTTTCCTTACATAAGTTAGTTGCTTATCATTCCCGATTGACTTGGTTATTTGTTTGTTTCATCGTCCCCTTCCAATTTTTCTCGCCTTCATACCTGGTCGCCGCAATTTATTTTGATGGTTTAAAACAGTCATTTTGATATACAAATTAAGGCTGTTAGATCAGATAATGAGGGGAAGTCTTCAATTCCAAAGTGCTTATTTGTTCAACTAATCATGGAATCATACATCAGAGTTCTTTTCCACCACCACATCACAGAATGGGGCTGTGGTTGAAACAAACATAGACACACGATTTTTCCGTCTCATTTCTCGGGGTCGGGCCCGTCCTCTGCGTGTGGATGGTCTGTTTATCGCCGCGTCTCTCTCCGGGGCTCTCTGCTTTCCCATTCTCGTTTGTGTCCTCTACTTCGCTTTTTGTTTGTAGAGTGCATATCAACAGTTGTGTGCACATTATCCAAATAATGCCTTTTGATCTGTTTTGCAGAATGTACTGCTCCTTTTGAGGTAGTATTTGGAAAAGCATCCTAATCCTATCATACATGAATCATAAGGGTGTCTAGTTATGCTACAAATAAACAAAAGATAGTAATTTTGGTGCAAGTAGCAACTAAAATCTGTGTAGATGTTATATTGGAACTACGAGGCCCAACATAAATGCTACAACTATGTATGATCTTGAACATCATAATTTCTTATTGTATCGTAATCTACGGTAACTTTTTTGCTATCCACACTTCCCCTCTTTTTTCCTGTGATTTCCACATATCATCGGGATAAGATCTACAGATGTTTTGCAGTCTCATTCTATTCTAAACAGGATGTTATTGCCTAATACTGATGATACTAATTTGAAATTGTAGTCTGCCCCTTCACGTCTCTTTCATCTCTGGCCTCCCAGGTTACCCTGGGGATTCTCTTCCCTTTCCGGCCTTTCCTGGTTGGATCAGGGCTTTCCCCGCTTTGTCCCATGCGCTGATAGTCGGCACCTTCAGTTTCCGGTAGAGAATGGAAGTCACAGGATTGATACTGCATGTTTGTTAATTACACATGTGGATATCTTGCTGTTCCCTTCTATCCCTCCCATGTCTTCCCTTCTTGTGCAGTAAGGATCTTATTTTTTCTCTTGGGGGTTGGGGAGAAGGCCAGGCGGGTGGGGGTTGTGCTAAGAAATGGTAACTGGTAATCCCCGCGCATCGCTGGGTATTTCTGCACGTGCTACCCCCTTAAGTGGCCGGCATATTGCTTATATTCTAGGTCTCAATAATAATGACTTCTCGTGGGTCTTTTTCAACTCCCGTTTACCATTTCGCTGCAGCTTTTTCCTTGCCAGTACACCCTAATAATCTGTCGCGCGTCTTCTCCCTCCCCGTACCTTCCTTTGCTACGCTGCTCGAGGAACTTAATGCTATCTTCCGATAGCTTGCCTAACGCGCTCTTGTTGGTTTGAATTCCCCTCATGCTTTACCCTTGACAGGAACATTAACGGCTTCGTTGCCGCTACCCCGTGCTCATGTTACCTCCCGCTGAGCCTCCCTTTTTTCCCCTTAGGAGAGAGGGAGGGACAGGGTAGCAATTGATAGGAATGATTCGTGGCGAGCGGCCGAGGAAGTGAAAGGTGAGAGGGAGTTCACGGGCAATCCGGGAGTAATGGCATGGACAAGGTGTGTAGTGTGTGTTACCTTCCCTGCTTGGTCCGCACCGGGTTCCTGTTGGTTGCACCCTTGTGATAGTCATCCACTCCTCCCTGTCCCGAAGAGACAACATCGACATTTTCGCTCTTCCCCGATGTTTTCCCCCTTTTCCACAAATAATCCATCGTTTTTTCTTTTTAACTCGTCCTTTTCCCTCTCCCTCCCGACCTTAGCCATTCTTTTATGCTCGTTACTCCCTCCACCCTTCTCTCGCCCAATGTTGTTCCCATGGTGCCCGTCCGCGCCTCGTGTTATCTCTGTCGCCCGTCCCCCCTCCTCCACCCATCTTCCCCTGTGTCCCCCCCTGTGCTTTTTTCTCTGCTTTTCTCCCTCTTCGTCGTTCTCCTTTGCCACGCCTTCTCTACTGTGCCCCTTATTTTACCCGCACAAATCACGAAAGAAAGTGCCACCTTCCCTCCCTCATCTGTCCTCTACGTATTCCCCAGAAAACTGCACTTTCCTGCGATCTTCCCCCTGGGGCCCCTCATTCTCCCTACTGCCTTGTTTGGGTATGCCAAATTTATTAGTCTCTTAACGGGCTTGAAGCAAAGCTCTAAGACAATGAATGTTAATCTCTGAATTCCTTGGAATTGAAGGCAGGTTTCCAACGAAAGTCATATTATTATTCTCGCGAGTCATGCCCCATCCGCGTTTTATTCGGCTAGGTGCCCTTGTTTCCGTTCGATAGTCTTGCTCGTGTGAGGTCCTTTGGGCTTGTACCATTGGCGTTGTGATTTCCTCGTTGTTCTCGCCTTTATCGAGCCAAATGAATAGAAAAACAACCGGCAGGTTCTAAATGATCATTTAAATAAAAGATCTAGGAGATCTAAAGTTTTTGTCTCAGTCCTTATTTGGCTAAGAATTTCATAGAGGTCATAGTTGATGCACCAAACATGAAATATGCATTAGACAATTGGCTTTTCCTCTTTGGGTCCGGAGCGTCTCTCTCCCTCTGTCCTCCACCGCCGGAACCCAATCTGCCGCCCGGGGTCCCTCTGCCCCCCTATTCCTACCACCCCCCAGAGAATCCACACCACAGACACCCTGATTCTTTTTCGCATATCACTTACTGTCCGTGTGGCGGCTGCCTCCAACATTTCCCTCCACCTCCTATCTTTCACGCCTTAACTCCCTTGATGGCCGCAGTTCTCCAGATCCAGCCTCTTAACGCTTTTAAAGTCCCCATGGCTTGGGCTCACCGCGGCGATCAAAGGAGTGTAGTCACTGCTCTGCGAACTCGAAATTACCGTCGCTCGACTCCCAGCTTTCTTCAGCAAATTACTATGGGAAAGGGGTTACCCTAAGGCTACAAGATCCGAGGGGAGTGAATCATCGATACACGATTCCTTTATATTCACATCCCGATGAGTGTGTGCATGCACAGGTAAGTAGGACAGACCCATCAGATCATTAATCACCGCGAAGTAAAGAATGACTCGGGGCCATAAAATTACGAGATAGAGTCGGGTCGAACTTTCAGTAGAGAAGAGATTTGTTAGGCGACCTACTCAGTGTGCCTGTCAGGAGGATCAGTCGAGAGCTGTGCTGTGGTTATGTTGTCTACCGTCGGGTTGATGGTGATGGCCCAATCTCCGATTTGTGTATATACCCTCGGGAAAATGAATTCTATTGAGAAAGTGCGGAGTAAGGGGGAGTGCTCGGAGAATAGCATCTGATGCAAAGATTGTGATGGATGGTTCCCTCTTTTAGTGGAGGCGCTCGGGAAGAGGGACTTGAGGTGGAACCAAGGAGCGAGCTAGTAGAGGGCTTTCGGTGGGGGGCGAGATGGCACCTGGACACCAGCGTGAAAGGCAATTTAAATGCGGTTTACCGATTGAATGGGTGTCGGGAGTCGCTAGTGCGTCAGGCAATCGGTGGGTATTGGGGGTGTGGGAACAGGCCTGTTTGTCGCGGAGTGCACAGTGGAGAAAGGATGTTTCGAGGACGAAGGTGTGGGCATTGGGTTTTTGAGGAAGGATTGCAGAGGGTAGCTAGTGAAGGAGGATCTTATTAGTAGTTGTGTCAGAAGGAGTGGGAGAAGCAGCACAGTGAAGAGTGATCTAGGAGTGCAACGGTTAAAGGCCGACGCGATCCTGTCTGCTTCAATTGGCGGTGGACCGTCCATAAAGAAAGTAAGTGGGGATGATGCACTCAATCTCCATCTCCTTGTGCGTGGGCGATGGAATTGGGGAGGTAGCCAGGGGTGGAGCTTGATGGAGTGTGAACTGATAGGAAGATATGTTGTGGTAGCTTTTAGGTGAAAGCGGAGAGAGAGACGCTGTCTCGAGGTATAGGGTCCAGAAGTACGGACTGGGGGATGCAGGGAGGTGTGTGGCTTGGGTCTAAGGTTCGGAGGGGACCAGTGCGGAAAGTAAGGCTGGCCGATTGATAACAGTGGTATATGTTATGCGACGGTGGTGGATCGGGACGGGGTGAGGGGTTAGGTAGGGAGGATGTGGGTTGGATGTCACAGTGGTTGTTGCATCCAGTCAGGCCGTGCCCTTCCTGAAATATCCCGTGGCGGTAGGACGGATAATAGAGTGCGTCCGAACAAGCGCATACGTGCTGGCAAACATTAATATAAGGGAAGGGAGTTGAGTAAATTCGCACGATTTTCGCGATGTGTTGTTGGTGGGCCCCTGGAATTGGTATTGGTAGTGCTCTATTGGACTATTTCGACATGTTACATGGGGTTGCGTTGGCTTTGCGTTACCCCGTTAGTTATGACCAAGAGAAAATCTGAGTAAAATTGGGAGGATTGACAAATGCTATATTTTGCCGCACGTGTCGGGGGTTAGGTTGAGGCAGGCGCCTGACAAACTTTCATTTTAGTCGGACAAAACTGGAGCAGTCTTTGGCTGCGTTTCTTGGGAATGTTCAGAGGGGCGGCAAAGGACAAAGGAGATAATTGGTGTGAGGGGAGGTAGAGGGGCTCGAGTTTCGCGAGAAAGGGGGAAGGTTCCAGAACTCTTATTGAAGCAGAGTATATTAGTCTGGCCTCGCACTGTTGCCAGAAGATTCCTTGGAGTTATTGGTTTGTTCAAAACATTGTGGAGTGTACCAATGGTAGTTCCGTGATTTCATTGCTTGTTGAATAGCAAAGCAACTATTCAGGATTGCTGCCAATCCAGTGTTCCGAGAGAATAAACCATATGTGATATTGATATTGAATATTGATATTGATTGTCCATTTTATTAGAGAAAAAGAGTCAAAAGGTTCTTGTGATTTTACCTAGTTAACTTTTATGCTCATCTTGAACCACCAGTTTCATATCCTAACTGCACGTACTCCCCACCAACCATGCACCATTTTCACACTCTACTTTCCAATCTAATGAAATGAAGAACATCTCATATCTCCTAAGCTTGTAAGGTGGCTATTATAGATTATCACAAGATATTGTAAATAGTAAATACTTTTTACTATTAGTTGAATGGTTCGTTAAGTAGTTTAGTTCGGCTCGGTTGCTCCGTTCCTCACGCGGGCTTTTGCCCCTTGTAAAGAAGATCATTCGTACCTGTATCAAAAGATCTAATGTAGAGCGTTTATACAATGTTAAATGTAACTGATCCTATGAATTGTGATTAATTCTTCCTCTATAATATCAATATTCATGGGATTCAGTTTCTATCTATCCAAAATGGAATCCATTGTCGAATACGAACGATTCATCACTTACCCCAGAAACACTTTTAACTCGGCACTTCATTCTATTTATTCCTTTTTTCATCAACTATTTTGCCATTAGTCGTTTATTAACATCCTTGCCAGATTTCATAGACTCCCCCACCCACTTTTTTTCCCCTTATCCCCACCCATAATTGAAACGCAAATTTGTTCTCCTTGTAAACCTAAAATCTTGGTCGCTTGTTGTCAATGATTTTGAATTTGTGATGGATTTAGATAGTCTGTGATGGGAACGATGCAAAAGGGAGGTGAAGCCTTGTTTGATTTGATGTATGGATGATGACTCGTCGGTATTGTGGTGTGGTGTGGACAGAAGGTGAAACAACATGACACCTTTGCGTCAACAAGATGAACTTATTGAATGTTTTTCAATTTCTTCCTAATACAAGTACCAACGATATTTGGAATGGTCATAGTTTAGCATCAGTGCATATTGTTCATTGTAGTGGAGTGAGGGTTTTAGTACTTTACTACTTCCTCAGAAAATGACATTCTAATTAACATTTGCCTGGGAGTAAACCCAAAAGCCTTCAAATTGGAGGACAAGACATCTACCTAAGAGGGAGGCTACTGGCTATTGCTCATGTTGTTGAGGTCTATTAACTTTTTTATTGTAAGTTTCTGTGATAATCTTTTTCATCAGAATATACGGAGATGGATCACTCGGACAAGAGAGGTTAACATTCGATCACGTGCTCTTTCCTTTCCCACATCCCATTGAGTCCTGTTTCCCTTCTCATCCTTTCTCTATGCCTTCCTCTCCTGTTTTATTTTTCTTTATGGTGCCCATGATAGCGCAATGACCTCTCAATTGCTGGGTCCGTTATTTTTCAGATATTTGTTACATTCACAGGTAAGTCTGAATGTTGGCCATAGTATCTGATGGGGGTGTGTTGTGTCATAGAGAAATTTTTTTTCTTTATAGGGTTTCACAAGGCTTGATTTGCGCTTACTGTCTTGAGTTTGCTTTGATGGCCAAACTAACTGAATTGAACGGAAAAAGAAAGCTTAAAAGGTCCGTCTACAGATTCAATTCCTAGTCTCATTACTACGTATCTTTTGATAATTGTTTCTATTGGGAAATTATTAATGGAACTATCTAAACAATAGTAGCGTTGGAGGTGCAAAATTCCCTTATTTTACTTGGGAACAGATGCTATTATTCTAAAACATATGATATCTTTTTATATAAGGGTGATCAAATTATGTAACCTCATTTCTCTTCAATCACCTCGAGGGGTTAGAAACCAATTTCTATCGCTTTCCCACTCACGCATATAGCCATTAATAAATTCAACATATCTTGTTCATAAGTATTGCCTGTCTGAAGCTGGGGTCATACATACCATTTGACAGATTGTAACCTAGGGTTGTGTAAAGTCTTAAATTTCACAGCATTTTTACAGATCTGAAGCTTTATATGATAAGTTCCCTTACTCAGTGCATGACTTAATAGCTTTTTTTTTTTTAAGACAAAGTTGTGGGTTTTCTGTCCCTTCAGACACTTTGAAGTATACGAATTAAGCTTACCGTGCCTCGTACGTATCTTCCAATCTGTATTCCTTCCCGTTTCAATGTTGTTCATCTTACTTGCCGTTAGTCCATTTGAAAAATGTCCTCTTTCTTTTTGGCCTTAAATTTCATCACACTTTCATTCAACATGACTGATAAAAGACATTGTTATTTCTATATAACGTTTAATTTAAGACACAAGATGCAAAAGTCGTCTTTATTTTCTTTTCACCTATGTCAGATTAAGCAGCTGCCATCACGGACCGTGCTGGATGTGAGGTCAATCACGCGAGCAAGCAAATTTGAAAACGGAAGTG